>JAWWEQ010010376.1:0-42825 GCA_035583055.1 Torymus tubicola | reverse complement strand
CCCACCGTTGATATAAAATATAGTAATTTTTAGTAGAGTTATATTAAAATTTCCTATATCATTTCTCTCAGTGTACCGTATATTATTAAAACCACAATTCCCTTTAATAATATAACATCACAACGCGCAGCAACATTTCAAACCACTATATGTATGTATATACACACACACAGACACACTCACACCGACATCCTTATAATCCAACCTCCCGCAATCTTCGCCTCTCTGTCCTCAAAAATGAAACCTCTCTCTCTCTCTCTCTCTTTCGCATGCAACCTCCTAGCCAATCTATAAAACCTCAACTCTCTCTCTCTCTCTCTTTTCTTCCCTCTCTCTCTCTCTCTTAGTTAGAAACCGTTTGCACGAGCGCAAGCGTGAACTAATTCCACCTCCTCCTATCCGGATAACAACAAAAAGTAATAACAGACTCATCCGAAGCGTGCCGCTGCTCGCTGCTGCTGTTAGCTTTTGCCTGGAAAGATATTTACGTTGCTGCTGCTGCTGCTTCGCTCCTCTCATGCTGCTATACAGCAGCAGCAGCAACTCGCGCATAAAGAAAGGAGCAAGTGCACGAAGCCTCGGAATGCGCCTCGATAGCCTTGGCGGTAGAGCGATGCCGAGAGCTACTCTTCTCGTTTTTTCTCTCCCTCTTACTCGCTCGCTGTTCTGCTCTGCTCGCGTATATATATACATACTGTAGCGCATTAAGCGCGCTCGCGTATATAAAGTCGTCGGGAGATGTGTATAGAGAAAGAGAGAGAGAGAGAGGAGTAAAGCTTCCGTGCTTGAAATTGTGAATGTTTTGATGGCGATTGTGGTGGTAGTGGGGTTAAGATGGTTTTGAGAATTATATATATGTAGATTGTAAAGATGATGCGTATATAAAAGTGAATTCCTCACGATATTCTACATTAATCAGGGTTATAATTGTCGTTGAGTGGCCGACGAAAACAAAATATAGTAGTATAACTTACGCGTTATTTCACCGCATTTCTCTAATACTATTTTCAAGTTAGAATCATGTTATACGCATAGTCAACTGCTCGCCTATATAAATAACATCAAAAACTTATAATTTTAGATCCATATATATATATATATATATCGCCAAACTACTATATCCAATGACTATACGCGAACATCCGACGAGAAATATATAATTTGCACCCCGTAGTATAGCAACCCGGAACATCTTAATATTATCAACCGTTATATATACTCGTAAAACCTACAAAAACATTTGAAGTCGTAGTTCGCGTATACTCTGCAGTTACAAGACGGAACCACATCATACACGCATACACATATATATATATATATATATATATTTACACTTTCCACGAACGCGACCCCGTGTGTAGGTTTTAATTAGCAGACGTGCGTGTAAGTTTCGTTTTTGAAGGGCTTGCAAACCACCACGAGGGTGAACCGTAATAATCTAGACGAAGTTGTATATATATATACACACACCACTGCTGAACTCTAAAATTACAAGTTGCTACCACTGCTTTTCGCCGCACAGAGTTACGTAAAAAAAAATCCTACGTGTCGCGTAGTATGTGCATATAGCTATTATGCGCGGTTACCGTAAATGCATCAAGCTGCGCGTTCTAGAAATATATTTTTCGTTATTAACTCTTTTTATATACAAGCTGGAAAAATTTTACCTCTCTCTGTCTCTCGGTGTGTTTTATCATCGGGTGCTTTTTTCCGTTTTACAAATACTGTTATACCGATGCGCGTCGACGGTTTGTACTCGTCGCAAGCGACCGAGCGAGTCAAGAGGTACGCGTTCGTTTGGTATATTGACTCGAGTAAATAAGAGAGTTTATGCGGATGCGTTCTGTCGGTGCATAACTATATATATAGATACACACATATCTGGTTTAATTGATACGATCATTCGTAAGGATATTTTAGTACTATGTAGTTTTATATATAGATGGAAATTCAAAACGATCCGAACGAGTTTTATTTTCGTTATACCTGGTATCATCAGGTACACTTCCATATACTTTTGCGCGTACTTTTTGTTAACGTTACGACTAAAAGTTTTCATTTCCCTTCGTATATACAATTTCCCGATCCACTTTTACACGTCATTTTATACGTCGCGAACGCGAAAATTATACGCGAACTTTCGATCGTTCCGATCAATTGCCCTCGTCGACGTATAGGCGAACGAACGGTATATTCACTATACGTTGGAATGCATACGTATATAGGAAAAGCCATCCGCGTTCCATAGTTCAATTATATATCTGAGCTCAATGCGCTCAAGTATTTCAATTCCGAATAGTTATTATTATTAATAAAAGACGAGAGAATTCAGCGGACGGGGGTGAATTTCTGATTCGCCGCTTGTCTAAACTTTCGATGATACATTGTTATTGTATATACCTATATTAGGAGGAATGCTTTGTTCCATTGAAGTATCAAAGTGTGGGTTATATATATAAATTATATGCCTTTAGATATTGAATTACGCGGTTTTCTGGAAAAGATATTCGACTCCATTAAACTGGGATATACTAATTAAGCTTGCACTGAAATTTTAAATATCGATCGATACGTGTCAGCGGAAAATCAAACGGAACTTTGGATGTTATACATGTGTACGTGTATGTATATGTGTATTGGTTAATGGCGATGTATACCCAATATAGCAGTAAATGTAATTTCAATCGAAATGCGATACGTAGTAGTATGTGCAAACATAAGGTTTCCCATTAATTGCTTATATTTTTGATTGACAATCGCTGCGCGTTATCGATGGAAGTTTTAATTAAACCGTTCAACTGCATGTATATATAATTAATGATGTACATACATATACGTTGCTTGAATAATTCTGACATCAGGATAGCTCCCACGTAATATAATATTTACAATTAAAAATCAGTTACAAAATCACAAAGAGGCATAATTCAACGGGTTTTGATATAATATTGCCAATGAATTTGCCGTAATGACAAACATTATATAACATTACGTAAACCTAATTTTCTCAGCGTAATCATATTATAACGGCAAATCAAGCAAACTTTACAAACGTCACACTCACAAATCCACATACACATAAAAGCACACGCGCGCGCGGCTATCCACGCAGAAACAATTAATCCACTGTGCTAATAGCTCTGTCTCTCTCTTTCTCTTCATAAATCATAGCGGTCACACGTTATCGAAAAGAAAACCACGAGTCCTTTTCCAAAAGTTGTGTGCCTTTCTCAGGCCACAACTTTGCGCGCCGCACGCACACACGTATATATATATATATATATAACTTGATAGATCGCAGGCACTTCAAACTTGGTTATTACGCGCGCCGTGTGTAAGCAGCTCTTGCGGGTAGAATCACGACAAAGCCAAAGAGAGAGAGAGAGAGAGAGAGAGAGAGAGAGAGAGAGAGAGAGAGAGAGAGGGTGGAAAGCTGAGGTTTTGGATACTTGGAGAGTTTTAGGTGGAGAAGGGGAAGTAGAGAGGATATAGTTGGTACGTTTCTTTTTTTGTAGGAGGGATTCGACGAAAGTTAGGAAATTGTTTAGTACGTGGGAGGAGGTAGTTGAGCAGAACGTTAAATATAGTGGGTGGAAGTGGCGTAAAAGAAATGATTGATTCTTTTACATGTTTATTGTGATTTATTTGCTGGATAAACTGTGTAGCTTTGGTTTTAATATATGTTTGACGGTAAATAAATTGTTCACGTTATTTTTTTTAAGCTCACTTTGTTCTGTAAAAAGCAATATACAGATCCTTAAATTTTCCATTTATAGTATATTTATATATAAACAATTAATAAAAAATTTATATCACTAAAATATAAAACTCGTGAAATTTTATCTGATAATTTAATTAACAAAAATTCATTCTAACGAATCACTATACAAATTGTCGGAACTGTAAAACGAATGTGGGTCAACTATTTAACGTCTACGAAATAAAAAAAAAACTACAAAACTCAAAATTCTATTTCGCGAAATCGACGAGACGGTTTCTCCGATAAAAAGTATAACCACGTATAATACAATATATATATATATATATATATATATATATATATATATATATATACCTACATATATACATATGTATACTCTTTGCAAATATACGTGAAAATTCGTCCTTAATTTTTGTACACCACGACCGCTATCTATGCCTCAGCGGACAACTGCGCGAACTTTGTCCCTATTATTCGCGGACAAAGAAGATTCCAAGACCTTTGTACGACCGCGCGCGCGGCAGTTCTATATACACTGGTATATTGAAAGAATAAAATCCTTCCCTAAAGTTTGCACGAGATGCGCCGCACGCGGAACAAAGATATCGTATAAAAGAAACCGCGATTGTTATTATATACCTCTCACAATAAGTCATCTTCTTATTGTAATTCGCTCTTCTCAAAGTCGATATATACTATATATACAGATCGTACTATATATTGATCATAAAGCTGAGCAATGTTGTTATATACTGTGTGGGAGAGGAAAAACTTTTGAGATCATGGACATTATTATTTTTTTATATCCTCGTTCCCCGAGTACATGAAAAATTCATCGCTATATAAAATGTGGCGAACTTTTTAATTAAACGACCACGGGGAACACCCCACCCACGTATAGATTTTCATATGCAGTTAATTTTTCAACCGCGACCTGCGCTCTTTCACCACTCCCCTCTCAATATTTCAACGCTCTATACCCGCAAGCGCTATCCCAGCCGCTCGCTCATTTATGATTGATATAATTCATCCTGGCTCTCGTGATTTTTCCAAAACGTTAAAAAAAAGAGAAATATAAATAAAAAACCTCGCTACGACTGTTGTTATGTACACGTGCGCTTTAATATATATATTATTTACGCGTCAATGCAGAATTATAGCATATGGGTATATATGAACAGTGTATATATATACGAAAGCGGTATACATTAGGGGATAAGAGAAAAACGAAATTTTGCGCATACACACGTGCGAATGGGGAGTAAAACGTGACAGTAGTGACACGCGCGATGATGATGATGATGATGATGATGCCATAATCATGATGATAATGAGGTGCTGTACGAAGTATATATAGGAGGTATATAATGAGGATCGATGCGGTCGAGGTAGCCAGACACACACACGTGTGTGTGTCTGTACATTGTACTGCATATGAGAAAATTTTCGATTTATATATATGACACGTGCGATTTGATGCTTTATTATATATGTATATGCGCTCGATAAACAAAAACACGTTTTATATATTTATATACACTGAGAAAAATGATGTTAGAAAAATTACTATAATATGTAGTACCGTCGAGACATACTCGCATTATCAAAATATTTACTATGTTTTTTAGCAAAAATTGCTATGTTTATAGTCATTTCTATTGTGTACATAGCAATTTTTGCTATAAAATATAGTAAATATTTTGATATTGCGAGTATGTATCGACGTTACTACATATTATAGTAATTTTTCTAACATCATTTTTCTCAGTGTATGCATGACGATTATGGGACTTTTTTTGTGTTGAAGATTTTTAAGTCGGTATGGATGTTGATGGTGCTGTATCGATATATAGTTGTAGAGAGTTAAGGATATTGTTGAAAGTGGATAATTGCAATAAACTGGAGTACGTCTGGGGTTAAATAATTTATACTAATGGGGAAAATTAAAGTTTTTAAATCTTACATATATAGTATGCAATGTATGACTGTGTAATAAAAAAGTTATTGTGGTCATAAAATATTTATTATGTTTATACATATAGGTACGTGATCACGTATTGTTTGGCAAGCTCATTAATATACGAATTTTAGTCTGAGATGTATGTATATTGAGAATGTTGAACTGGAGGTTTGTGACAAAGTATATAACAATAGCGATGTTGCGTCAATTATATTTTTTTTATTTGCGTCTTTATACAAAATATTCAGTTAATTAAATAATCGTGGTCGTAAAAGTTGTTATTTTTTTTTCTCAAAGGAATTCATCGCGAGTGGAAAATGTAATAAAAAATGTATAAGATTATTACACGTTTTAATTTTAACAGTCACGATCGCTTTAGAATAAATTATTAAACATTAACGACTGATTGTTCAGCATTTTTTTATGATATTTTATATGTCTTTATTTAGTCGAGTCAGAGAGTATGAATTTTTTAACGATACGGTTTATTTAAAAATGAAGAACCGCGCGCTTTAACACATTAATAGATGCATAATTATGCATTTTAAGGGGCGATTTTCCCCTCATTTTAATAATCGACGGCACGTATATATATATACCGTGAAATATTCATACAGGACATTAACTCATTTTATAGTCGCCTCATAAAACATTGACGGGAAGCTATATCTAATAATCGATCTGGCACGATTTTTCACTTTGTATCGCCTAGAGTGTTAATATACTTTCTAATTATTTGATTTTCGAAAATTCTGCATATAAATTGTAATGCTTAATTCCTTTAATGATTATAAATGACCGCATGTTATGTCGGATTATTTTTCTGAAGAAACGGTTTTTATTTTGATTTTTATATATGGTGACATTTAAAGTTAATTTCTAAAGTATTTACTGTATATCTCCAAAAAAACCAACCACTAATACACAAATGCAGATTTCCCACAATCTCAAGACATCGATGATCAAGATCGCGTGCTGAATTGTATACAACCGTCGCCACTGCCGAATGACATTTTTAATGCTCGTAAAGATAAATTGACATAGGAACTGAGAGACGCGCGTGCGTGATGCGCAAAAGTCTGCGTCGCGTGTGTGTAAAACTGTCTGCTATTGTCACAGAAAAAAAATATTATTTTACGTAAGAAAATGAGTTGATTGGTGGTTGATAATGGTGTTGTATAATGTGTGTGTTATCGTTGTAGTGTATAAATGATTTATTAAGGTGGCTCATATAATTAGTTGTTTAAAATAATTACGAAGGGTATGAAATAGATAATATAGAAAAACAGTTTTAAAATGCTTTTTTCAATGGTTGTTTTCCGCTGACCTTAAATTCTTGCTATATATAAAAAAAATAAAAATTTTTTGTTTCTTATATTTTTCCATCTCGACTGCAGATCCTCTAAATTTATAAATGACATCATGTCACGTTTAATAAATCACATTCGCTGCTAAACACAAGATATCATTTGTTTATATACGTATGAGCAACCTATAGATTAAAAAAAAACTCTTTTTTACACGCAAAGATGGTCCAATCAGTGATCAGCGTATTACACGAGCGTCCATTTACCACTGATTTACTAGCATAGATACACCCATATACATATACACATATACTAGCTCACTATATGCACAGGAATAGCCGTGACTCTTTACTCGCATAGATAACTTTTATTGCAAGGAGCTGCAGCGGTAGAAGTTTTGCATGACAAATGCGTACTACTCGCACATATACGTGCGCGTTTATACGTACATGTAGGAAGTAGTTTGTTTATCGCGGCCGTTAAAAAAAAATATTGCATCAACATTATATACGCGAGCGAGTATAGTCGCGCACACTAGCATGCAGTTGCTAATCCATTAGTTCGCAAATTAGCTCGTACTTCTGCAGCGACACGCGCGGAATAAAACTATTTGCACGTACACACATATATATATGTATGTGTGTGTGTGTTGTATAATTTTTAACTCCATTTGCAAGCGCATGTGAGAGAGTTTTGAAGAATGGCGGTTTCAAGGTCTGCTCTAGTGACACGGTTATATTCCGGGCCGCTGCGCGCGTTTTCCTTTTGTTTTTACCGGCGTTTTGCGCGCGCTCGCGTGCACGTGAAGCTCTAAATAATGATAATCATAAAGCTAGAGGAGCGCAGTGTATGTATATGTGTACATGTACATGGAAGAGGGAAATTTCAGTCGTTTGTTAAATTAAAAAAATGAAAAATTGTATTCTGTGTGATTACCATGTGTGAGTACGTGGAAATTCATTTTTTTAAATGAACTTCTGAAAAAACAGATAAACTCTGCGGAAGTATAGAATTTTCTTTTTTATTGTTCATTGCGTGATGTGCGCGCGATGCGTTGACATAAGCTCTAAATGAAGTTTCACGTTATATGATGTATGTGTGTGTGTGTCACATACTAAAATTATTTACAACCAATTTTATCTCCCCGTCAATTTTTTTTATTACGATTTGCAATTAGAATCGCTTGGAACAAAATACGACAAGATTTTAATTTTAAAAAATTATTTTTTAAATACATTTATTTATGCATATATTTTGAATCTACATATAAGTTTAAAAAAATTTTAAGTAACGTAATTCGAAAACACTTGGTACGAGTCCAATACAAATTACAAGAACTTAACCGCTTCACAATTAAATTAACCACTTTGCACATTCTCTCTCTCTCTTCCCGCATTTTCCCACGACGTCATTCAAAACCTTCCCGCAGACAACTTTACGACGCAACGCACACACACACACCAAGACATCCAAAACGTCCTCCCCCATTACCAAACCCGCGACATAAACAAAGCCTTTCTCTCTCTCTCTCTCTCTCCCACACACGTACACATACACATATACACATCATCTCCCGAAACCTCTTCCGCGTCTCCAACAAATCGCAGTCAAATTACGCGACGAGTATATACCCGCATGTATGCATGCATGCCATGCCACGCACGCGCAGTCCCGCTACCGCACGATCCTATAAAAGATTTCTTCTTCTTCTTCTCCTCTCGTACATACCTATACATACACATATATGTATAGGAGGCGGGCAGAACTCGCCACTTACTTCTATACGAGCGCTAATTGTTATTACAGCGGTGGCGGTGGCAGCAGCAGCAGCAATGCTGCAGTATATAGTGGTTCTCTCTCTCTCTCTCTCTCTCTCTCTCGTTGCGTAAGTGCAATTACCCGAAGATTGCACACTCACACGCGAGGCGGTGGCGGCGGCAGCAGCAACGACGTTCTAACCCTTTTTCTCTTAGCCCGGTCTCTTTAATGAAAATGCTGATGCGGGGTAATGACGTCGCCTAATATTTACCCTTTAGCACTGAGCGCGCGCAACGTGCTATGCAAATTGCATCGAATGTATATGTACGGCTGGAGGCATGGGAAAACGGTGTCTCCTGGGATATATCTTTTTGCACGAGTCGTGCGAGCGAATGTGATTTTTCGGTGAGGGGAACGCGAGGTGTGTATATGTGTATGTATATATATATGGGTATAGTGAGTGGAAGTGCGGGTATGGTATTATAAAGATTGACGTGATGTGGCGAGAGGCGCTGTGAGTTTGCGATAATGTTTTATATAGCGTATAATAAAGTTTATGTAAGGAGCGAGATGTAAATCTAATTTGTTTCTTTTTTTTATATAAATGATATTTATCATTATGTAACAAAAAATAATTTTTATATACATTATGAATCTCCAAGAATTACCGTTTACATTTTTTATAATGTTTAAATAGTATATCACATATATGAGTCATTCTGTAGAAAATCGGACACTTCATAGCACGAAAATGGACACATGTGGTTTTTGAAAGCACGCTTACCAAATTAGCAAGTCGGAACCATGTGCCAACAATAAGTTACGGATAAATTACTGATAATGAAAAAATGATTTATAATAGCTATTTTGATCCAAAATAATTCCATAAAAAACAACTCAATATGAAATTCAGAAAAAAAGAAAAAGAAACTAGAGAACGAGAGCTTTCCAAATCTCTTTTCAAAATTAGAAAATGTTGATTTCTTCAAAAGTTACGTAAGTTTGAAGTTGGGCTTGAAATTGATAAAAATGATAGCATATTCACGAAATACTGAAATCATATACGAATTCGATGGTTTTTCCAAATTTTCCCTTTACTACCATTTTTCGTCAGTTTCAAGCCCAACTTCAAATTCACGTAACTTTTGAAGGAATCAATATTTTCTAATTCTGGAAAGAGATTTGGAAAGCTCTCCGATCGTTTCTCTCTCTAGTTTCTTTTTCTTTTTTCCAAATTTCATATTGAGTTGTTTTTTATGAAATTATTTTCGATCAAATTAGAGCTCTTTTTATTCATTTTTTCATTATCAGTAATTGACCTTTGTAATGCTCTAAAGAATAAAAAAAACCTAGTTTGGTAAGCCTGCTTTCAAAAACCACATGTTCCCATTTTTGGGCTAAGAAGTGCCCGGTTTTTTGTAGAATGGCTCATATACTTACACCATACATGCTTACTCTCTAAATTGAAATAAAAGAATTTCACTTATTCGAATTTAGAGGATACAAATTAAGTCATTAAATTATGCATACAATCACTTCAACATATATATTTTTATAATATACTGGTCATATCAATGCGCTTTGCGCGCTCTTCACTTCTTTTGTAGAAACGAAATCAATAACTATTTTGGACTTAATTACTGAAATTTTTATAAACATAATATATTTATTTATACTAAATAACATTTGAATTCTAAATTTTGATGTTTATAAACAAATTGGAACAAAATTCATTTTGTAATTTAATTATTAGGTATAAAATTTGAATCAATTGGACTATTGCATAATGATTATTTTATTGATTTACTCAAATGCATATATAAATTAATATACCTATTAAAGAATATTTTAATTTTTGACGCTACATTCAGACCGCATATTGACCCATCAACCAATGTCACATTTCTTCTTTAAATGCTCTCCAACATCCTATCATAACTTTTCTAATAGAGAAAATATCATACAATACCTACCCACATAGTAAAAAAAAAATTACTCGATCTTAAACCCAAACCCTTTCTTTTTTAATCCCATTCCATATTCGTTTCCTTCCGTAGGGCGCGAGGTTTCGTGACACTTCGCAACAGATCCACAAACAATGGCAGGCCGATCCATCGCGGGCGTTCCCAACGGTCGGCAACGTCACCACCACTGCCAACAGTGGCAACACCGGTGGAGGCGGTGGTCAGCAGCAGCAGCAGCAACAGCAACAGCACCACGCCACTGCCAACAACAAGAACGGAGTGCCGTCGTCGATGATAGGTGACGCCGCGTCTTCTACACCGAACTCGACGCCTAGCCCAAGTCCCAGTCCGACTAACAGTCAAACTGTCACGGTGAGTAGTACGCGCTGATTAGTTGAAAGTTTCTCTCTATAGTGGTGGTAGTTGATGTAATTGTGCGGTCGCGGAAGGGGGTAAGGAAGTTGAGGTATACATGGAAGGGTTATAGTATTTTGTTTTTAGAGTGGGATGAAGAGGTAAAGTTTAAGTTTCGATTACAAAAGTTGTATGAATATATAACAATGCTGTAGGATGATGAGGATCGGAATGAAGATAGTTGTTTGCATTTACATTAGAATGGGCGAGATGCATTTAATCGAGTGTACGCGGGTTTTCTATGTCATTCGATGATGCGACTATTTCAACGCCTTTTTTCGAACGCGACCAATCAAAACCAATATAAATTAATATTAATGAATTTCGAGAGAGTGACTGGATAATTCATGCGTTTCGTAAGATCATTTCTATAAAGTAGAGTAGTATAGTAGTAGTCGTACTGGTAATTGATACACTTTATTAAAAACGAGTTATTTCAAAATGTGATGCATGTCCCGTTATTATTATTATTATTAAACTCTGCATCACAATTCTCCGCACAATTTTCGTATTCTTTATACCAATCGAGCTGATACTACTACTACTACTATTTCTTATATGTTTCTATTCCAAAATATAATTAAAATCTAAACGTAATGTGCATCGAAGCTCCCTTCGCGTATATATGCAATAACGCGCACCCACGACATACGCACACACATATAAACTCGTTAAACTCAAACCTATATATACGCTCGTATCTTCAGCAATTCCTAACAGTATAACAGCGCACGAGCGTACCATTAAATTTCTATAAATACAGCGGGAAACCGGAATGAATTGAGCAGCTATATACGCGCTGGAAAATTAGATCAACCGCGTGCGAATTAGAATAAATATCCAATCTAATTTCATCACCTTACATACACACACACTTCCGCGATGAAATTTTACTCGCGACTATATACCTTCCCACAGTCATTTATACCGAAATTAATAACCCCCACGGTTCTCTCCTCTTCATATACGCATTGTAAGCTTTTAGCAGATAGTTATACGTTCGTTCCACATACTCTCGCGTAAACCTTTATTATCATCCTACGTTATAACCCAACTGAAAAACATTAAACACTTGCCCGGTCGTTCCTACATATATATATATACACCATACCACCTTCTCCTTCGCAATAACTTCAGCAACGACAGAACGTACAAATTCAAGCTCTCGTGCGCGGTATTTTCAATTTAACGAGAGTTTAAAGTTATACCGAGCACGTATGTCTGTGTGGGAGTCTGAACCTCTGTTTTCTCGCCGGTTTCTATACTAGCCAAAAAAAAAAAAAACAAAAAAAGAAGGAGAAATTGGAACGGAACGACGCGGGGATTGGAGCGTCCGTCGTATAAAGTCTGGTCGTTGGCGCAGTGCACATATATATACATATATATAGTGTATACACACGTACACATGCACACCCCCTTCAAGGCCTCGAGAAGAAGAGGGTATGTGGGTCAGGGGTTCGCTGTGCTCTCGCGGAGCGAACGCGTGGGTGTGTTGCTGGCTGGCTGACTGGCTGGCTGGCATAAGCGAGCTTTAAGGCGGATGGACTACTATACGGGGGTATAGTGTGAGTGGAATGCCGGCGAGGGTTGAGTCCAGGGTTGATTTTTAACCCTAATATTTATATAATCATCCTATTTTTGTACATATAATTAAACTTTTATTTTATTCAAACCTATAACAAAAATGACCAACCCTGCGTATACCATATACTTCATTCGCCACAACGACTTGTATCCCTTCATCCTCCTCACTCCTCCTTCTTCTTCAACACAATCCTTTTGGTCTAATACGGTCCTATCCATGACTACCTACAATTCTTGGGTTAAAGCGAGCGTTGCTAACGATAGCCTGCCACACAGCTATATAATAAAAACGTACGCGTCAGCAGAAGAATTTCTGCATATAGATTTGAATTGGATGAGGTAGCGGACACATTTTTCACCCTCCCGCGCGAGGTTCACGTGGTACGCTCTCTTTCTCGCATTTCGATGAATCGGCGCCACTACGGTGATGTTCGATTTTTGCTCATGCTGGCGTAAAACCTCGGTTTTTTTACTTTTTTATTTTGCGAACGTGGAGCTGAGAAAGATGTATGTACGTAATTGGAGCTTAGCGTGATCTGCACTTTTTGAGGAAAGAATTTTATAAGGTATTTTACGAGGATAAAGTAGTGGTAGTAGTGGTAGTCGGAGGAAATGCTATGTAATGGGGAATAGTGGAGCGAGGTATAAAGTAGCTGCTTTTAAAAGATTTTTGAAATATTGAAAATCGTGATTATATGTAAAGAATATAAGAACGTTGGACAAAAATAAAAAATATAACGTTACATTAAAGTTTCAAAACCTCATTGAAAATTCATAACCCCGAGTATATTTCCCACGACCATACCTTTTTCGGCAGAGTATATAAACTTTTCCTCGTTCACAGTTATGGAATAAGTATATATATATCGTTTCGATTCGCGAATCGCGTTTCCCAACGGCCCGCATGCGCGCCAAAGTTATTTACGCGCTTGCACGTGCGTTTGCTCGCAAACATCGTTGCTGTCTCTGACGCGCGCGTTTCCCTCCTCACGGGGAGTGAATTGAACGGAACCCCATCAGAGGTTATATCAGTCGTCATGTATATAGTGATTCATTGTATATATACGAATCGGTCGATTGGGATTAATTTCCACTTGATGACGGATTTGAAGAGAAGAGAAGAGCTTTGTACGCAGCTCCTCGGAATAGAGTAATTTGATGGGGCGATCGCTTTGTTACTAAACACTATATATTTATATAGGTATTCAGAGAAAACATAATAGAAATTGATACACGCAGGTGTATAGGTATCGTTCCATTATAATCCCTCCGTTCAAATTTAGAATCTGAACAACAGCAGCAGCAGCAATAGACTCAACAAGTCATCTCACCTTAAATATATATCCTTATACCTATACGAAAATCAATCATCAATCCGATCACGCCACAAAAGAGAAAACCCTTTCCTCCTTCGCTCCTACAACCACGCCTCGTTCCTTCTCTCTCTCTAACTGGGCGCACGTGCACGACACACACACAAGCTTATAGAAATAGAAGCGGTCGCGGAAGAAGAAGAAGAAGAAGGGTTCCTCGCGCGCGTGGGGCACATAATGCGCGCCTTGTAACTCCCTCTCTCTTTCACTCGACCGAGAGAGAGAGAGCACAAGTCGTCGCGTGTCGTTCCCACGCGCGGCGATCCTCTTCGCGGGTGATCGAAAATTATTCGCCGTTGCTTTTTCTCTCTTTTTTTATTTGCCGACCGAGCGACGACACGGTGCTGTTGTCGTTGTTGTCGTGAAGCTCAGTGAGGTATATATTGTGTATATATATGTATACATATATATATATATATAAGCGAAAACGAGAGTTGAGAGGTTATGAGAGAGGTTGAGAGATGGGTTGTGTACGTATAGTAGAACGAAGGTACAAAATTGCGGATACAAGTCGTCGTGTATATAGTAGCGCGGGATAGATATGTGTGTGTGTGTATGTAGATGCATTTCGCAATCGCTGGGATTTCGAGGGAGATGAAGCAAAGAGAGAGAGAGAGAGAGACTGTGTCATTGTTTCACGGATTTTTAGGGTAAGAGAGAATTGTATAGTCGTGACTGTGGGTATAACGGTGGGGTATTGGTGTAGTTTTTCGTTTCGAAAGTTGAAATTTCGGTTGGTTCTTTGCTGTTTTCTTGTTTAATTTCAGGTCAAAAGTATCTTACAGTTTTTTTTTGTAATTGCTGTTAGTAGCTGATGTAGTTAACGTTTATAAATATATACGTTAATTAATGAATACCGTATCTTTAAAAATATCGTTTTATTGAATAATAAATTATTACACGATTGATTTATACAGCCTCAAAAGTACTGGTTATACACATATACACATATAAGTGCAATTAAATATCGTACAAAATGTTATTGCACGAATTTTTTTCCATCTCTTACACTCGCACACACACCACACATATAGCTGCGTATATACGCATCATTTGTATTAATTAAGTATGTGTGTTAACGACAAATTGATTCTTTAGCAAAAAAAGACCCAGCGTTTTTATCATATCCTCAATATAATTCGTAATTTAAAGCTACAAGACAACCGCACGCGCAACACTGCGCTGTGCGCGCAATGAAGTCATGTACTCTCTCCTTCCTCTTTTTTTTTCTTCACTCTTTTGGACAAGACACCGAAATACTTGCGCGCTGATTTGATTAACAGCTCTCTCTCTCTCGAGCATCAACAGTGGACTTTTGGTAAAGAACCTTTTGACACGTCTCCCCCACCCCACAACGCATACATACAAAAAAAAAAAATTTTTGCCTTTCCAAATGTGTGCAGCCGTCTTATATATACGCGCGGTCGGCAAAAATCAAAGCACCACGTGTGTATAAGAGAAAAAGGAACCGTGCGTACGCCGAGAAAAAGAATCTCGTAAAATTTTTTACCTATATACACACATAAGCCTGTTGTTTGACTGCTATATATGTATATATTTTGGAAGATCTCACACATCTGGCGTGAGAGAGAGAGAGAACATGGCGCACGCGCTTTACAAATGAATGCAGTTTTTGGGGGTCGTTCGTGTTATGTCGTCGTGCAGGCATCGCTCGTCTGCGTCGTAAAAATGCGTGTCATGTGCGAAAATAGCTCGGTGTTTTGGGTGTATTTTCTTCTCGGTTGGAATCGCATGATGTTTCACAGTGCGTCTTCAAGGATATATCTTTATTAAGGCTTTTTACGTCGAACGCCGTGCGGTTAACGAATGAAAATGTGCGCGGGGTTATGTAAGGATGTTTGGTTAATGAACATTGTAATATTTTTACTAATGGATATAATTATGATACGCGGTATTTTTGTGTGTAAAGTTACTACTACCTTTCTTCGTAAAATTTTACATGAACAATAATATATAATGGCTGTAATCCAATTCACATAAATTTTAACTTGAACCTCTGCTCTATAACTATATATTTGATATAATTTAAATAACCATATTTTCATGTAAATTTTCATCATCTCATTATATTGAAAAATTCTTCTAAACCAAGTCTCCTTATATACATATATATCCACCAAACCTCCTCGCATCTCCCCTTTCACTCATCTTGAAATTTGTTAAATTTACAGCATCCTCTCTCTCTCTCTCTCTCTCTCTCTCTCTCTCTCTCTCTCTCTCACTCATGTCTGCGTCAAAGAAAAGCAACGCGCGCGACAATTACAAAGCAATTAGGTCCCTCCTCACATCCCGTCGTAGCATACACCAAAACACACCGACTTCTTCTCTCTCGCTCTCACTCTCTCTCGCTAACAACATCCTCAAAAACGCCGACACAAGACGCATACACGCATATACATATATACTCTCTACCTCCAAAAAAAACATACCAAAAAACACAGATGAGGAATTTTATCGGTATGACAGAGCAAAGGGGGGGAAAGGGGGAGACCGAGCATTGAAGCCAAGCGCACGCGCCAGACGCGCGCGCGCGCGTCGTCGTTCTATTTCCATCCCGGTATATACGCCCTGCAGGGAGAAAAAGCTCGCGCCGGAAGAAGGGGGTAAAAATTAAAGTACGCGCTTGCTTGTGTGTCGTCCCTCTCTCTCTCTCTCTCTCCCTTCGTACAGTCTGCATTTCCGTCTAAATTTAAACTTGCCCTGCCGCAGGCCGTTCGCCTTATCGGATTAGGATCTGTCTTCGGGCTTGTTAATGTTTATCCAAAAAGCGAGGTGGTACAAGTGTGTACGTGTGTATATATAAGGAGTAGATTATCCGTGTTGATGTAAGAGTATATAGCCAGCTATATGGTGTGGATTGATTTTGTGTATATGTTTGGAGTATAGAGAAGCCGCGAATGAGGTTCATTGTTTCCCATAATACAAATAGAGTGTATATGTGTATATATATATACACGATGGAAATTAACGCGTTGCGATCAAGGGAAACGGAGGTATACGCAGAATGTATATAGTGGCTGCTGCTGCTGCTGTGTGTGCGTATATATATAAGTGCTGCGTGATTTCGTTCTGTGTTTTACGCGAGCGAAATTACGGTACGGGATTGGATTTTATAGCAAACAAGAGTAAACACATAATACCAGGGTTTTGCTCGTTGTAGCAGTAGTAGTAGTAGTAGTCAACGACGGAGCTGTAACATTACAAAGTAAGATGACAGTTTTTCGATTAGCTTTGAGAATGCGCGCATAAAACGAGACCGAACGATAATAACGACTTGAGACTCGGTTATACATATATGTATATATATATATCTATATATCGAATACCATTTTCAATTTTAAATTTAGCGGAGCGAAAAATCCAATTCAGCAGCGCGTGTAGCTTGTTTTTTTCTTCTCTCTCTCCTTCTCGGGTTTGAAATTCCATAGCTCTGCAAAAAAAAACGTATTGTAACCATTGTGGCAGTCGTTTTTGTAATTCAAAGAGACATATATATATAAATATATACGACCACAACCAATAAAACACACACGGTAATTGGACCATAAAATTTATTAGAAAATCGCGTATACATATACGTATATAATATCAACATCGATGCACATATATATAAATATATCTTTACCAATAATCCATCGAAGACTCGAAGGAGTTACGTAATCATCATTATACACGATATCGTCACGTCGTTCGAATCCGAATTTCAATAGACGCGACTGAGGTGCATGTCGTATATATAGCAATCAGAGAGTAACCGGATGTAAGCGCGCGACGATCTCAAGGGACAAGCATAAGAGACACCAATAGAGAGAGAGAGAGAAACAGCGCGGGTGTACAGTTGGACGCGTGATCGATTATAATTATCGGAACGAGGCCGGTAATCGATCGCTATTAAACGTGCCGCCGTCGCCGACGCATACGTATAATACATATACATATACGTGTGTATATACACGTGCGCATTGTATCGCGAAATGATTTGGAACGTGAATTGCCATTGTTTTTTTTTTTACCTTCCACTCAAGACCTTTGCTTCCGTTCAACGCGCATTAAGGTTTCCATAGTGGATTTCGCTTTGTTTAGATTCATATCGAGATGGATATATATGTTTGATTTATATTTGCCGAAGGATCGTTTTCATGCGTAACCGCGCCGAATGCATTGTTTGGCAATTTAATATGTCCAGTTGGGAAACATTGAGTTTCGGATTATTATATATATATTGGTAATTTAATATTAATGGTAATGCGTTAGTGCTTGTACATAATATTTAGGGCATTGCATTTGTTTTTGAGAACGAATATATATAATGAACGAGGTGAAATATTAAAATTCACTTTGATTAAATTGATTTCATTTAATATCGTCGATATATGATGATAAATGTTATATTGCAAGTGGGTTGGTACGCGGAGAGATTTATATGGTTTATGGACATGCGCATATATATTCATTTATACCTACTAACAATGATATTATAATAAACTTGTTGTACGGATATTTCGTGTGCAATGAACAACCGTATATATAAAAGCTTAAATAAATGTCAAATCGAGCATAAAATTTTATTGTTAAATCTGTATATACGCCGCAGGTGTATCCAAAATTTTAGCTTCTCTATTCGTTTATAGGCAAATTTTACGAAAGATGTATACAGCAATTATACTTTAACTCACAAAAATCCACAATTACCATTAAAAATCTTCCTCTCTCTCTCTCTCTCAGATTTCTACAAACCACGCAATCACACTTTGAAACGCATTAGCTTCGCTATACATCCTCACGTCGTATATATATCCTCAGGGTAAAAAAAAATGTGAGAACGTATACATATACGTAGAAATAGTCGGAAAAGAATCGTGAATACGCTCTTGTGTGCGAAATCGCAAATTAGCCAATCGTGGCCAATCAAACGTGCGCAGAGGATCAAGGCCACTGTGCTGCTGACCGGTTATATATTCGCGAACGCGAAAAAATTAGCCACGCACAAGTGTATACGTATACGCGTTGTTTTGTTTTGGTATTGTATAGGAGTGGTGAAAAGGGTTTTCGGGATGTATAAGATAAGAGATAAGAGGTGGCTGGATGGGTGTGTGCGTGTAATTAGATCGAGATTAGTAGGGCGTTTGGTCGAGTACGAACGAAAGGGTCAGTTGATATATATATGCTAGGTGGGAGGGAGAGAGGGATCGTTATATGGGATGATTGGTTATTTTTGACGTTGATGCGCCACAGTGATTTTATATATATGTATACAGTTGTTTCCTCGTATGTCTGGTAAAACCACGAGAGAGAAGACAATGATGATGACGAGTCCGTTGAAAGAAGGATCGCATTTCAAATTGCGAGGAATAATCTTTGAGAAACAAAAATATCATACACATTCTTTTGACAAACTTCTCTGCATTGTGTTCACAGTCTGCGACAATACCACGTATATTTTGAAGCTTCAATACATATTTGTCCCTCACACTTGCAACTGTATTCAATACCTTCTCCCAAAAAAAGGAGCTGCTTTGTCCTATCCGTCATCGTTCTTTTTTTCTTCTCTCACTTTGAAGACTCTTTAAAGTCAGGGGACCTACTTTACACCAGAGTTTTGCGTACGTGTACGTGACGTAACAAAATTATTACATATATACATACACGCGACAATAATATATACTCTTAGTCAGAGATTTCTAGAGCTTTTGTCTATATATCACTAAAGAGCTAAATATAATATTATCTTACGGGAACGCGGTTAGAATACAATGATCGTATATATAAAGCCGTGAATTAAATCCTTTACCAGTATACCTATATACCATTGCATCGAAAGGAAACATTTACCATCGAACCTATACCTATACCTATACACACGCGTACAAAACAATAACGACGCGGCCATCATCTTAGCTCCCACAATTATCCTCTTAATCACCGCGTTACGGCAAAAACCAGCGCAAAATTAAGTCTTATCTATCAATTGCGTCGTTTAACCTAAATAAAAAAACAGCACATACACATACACATACCACTACTACTACTACCACCTCTTCATCGTCTCCTTCTCCGCATACGCGCGTCTTCGTAAAAAAAAAGGAGCAGCCGTGCGCGCGCTCTCGTATACAACGTATATAGAGAGAGGAGAGAGAGAGAGAGAAAGAGAGGCGCCGCAAGTCGAGCGCATGCGCGGACCCGGGGATACTCTCCTCTGACGTGCGTATCCTCGTGAGTCCGCCGCCGAGCCATCGACGCGACGCTTCGCGAGCGCGCGCGGTCGCTCTCCTCTCTCTCGCGCGCTCTTTTATATATACGCAGACGCATATAGTGAGGATATATAACGTACCTATATATTGAATGAAGTGGGTGGTGGATGTGTATATAAAGAAAAAAAAGATAGTGAGAGATGTATAACAACAA
Source organism: Torymus tubicola (assembly GCA_035583055.1). Lineage (NCBI taxonomy): Eukaryota > Metazoa > Arthropoda > Insecta > Hymenoptera > Torymidae > Torymus > Torymus tubicola. The sequence continues at coordinate 22,318 of JAWWEQ010010376.1, read as the reverse complement.
CAAGTGATTATGTATATAATAGTGAATAAAAAGTGTAAAGGGTGACGAGAGAGGGAGGGAAAATGATGCACGACGAGGGTGGAGTGAGGGGACCGGGTGTGAGGCTTAGAGGTGGTACATCGACGATGATGGGGATGCCAACGATGATGATGGTGAACGGCGGTAGTGGTGGGTACCAGAATGGTGGTACCGATGGGTATAGATGTAATACGGTGAGTTATACGTGTGTTTATGTTAAATTTATTTGAAATTTTCCTTCCTTTTTTTTATTTTGGTAATATTTATATAAAGAGAGACGTAAACCTCGGCACATTGTGAATGAACCGCGGAGAGTTTGCGCGCGTGCGAGCGTTGATTTGCACTGGAGTATGTAGCTGTGTGAATGGAAGAGGGTGGTCTAGCTTTATAAATAGATTTTCATTCATCGCTTTGTTATATATCCAGCGCGACTGGAAGCTAAAACTTTTCATCCCACCCTCTGTAAATAGATCATTTATATATACGAGTAAATATAACGGTACGGTAGCATTGCCGCGACGTTAAGTTTGCTTTATATATAGGATGATAGTAGTATACAATAATTATATTGTTATGTGTATACGGTAGCGGTAAGCGAAAGTTAGATTGAGAATAGACGTGGGATTTTATAGTGTAATCGTATAGGATGGAAGTTTCTGAATCATCGAACTTTATGCGGTGAATAAGCAAAAAGGAGGAGAGAGAGAGAGACGAATGGTTGGGGGTTTTGGTCATCAATGTGGAGGAGAGTTAGAATTACGGCATTAGTACATTATACATTAGTCGATATATACATATACTTTGATTGAGTCATTGGTTCGCGTAGTATACGCGGCTGTTAATTCATAAACCACGAGCGCTATATATATGTATATAAATACGTGTGTGTTCGGCGAAAATGTTTTAAGTGAAATTCCGGCAAAAGTGCGCGTTGAATTGTAGATATATATATACGCTGGAAGCTTCCGCCTTAATTGTGAAATAACGAGCGGGAGGGTACGTATACATATAGATATACATGTGTGTGTATGTGTGTAATTGCACCGTGTAAATTAAAAATTTGGCACATCTGTATAAAGCTGCTACAACTGCTGCTACTGCTGCTATTTTGTTTTTTTGGGCAACGACACAAAATGGGTCACCACACCGATATTACATGTATACTACTGTGTTTTTCGGTAGTTCGCGTCTTTTTTTTTTCTTCTTTTGGTTTATGAGGTACAGCGAAAAAAAGGTTTCGGTATAACTATAGGCAAAAGAAAGAGAAAAGAGCGACGAGTTGGTTAATTTTATTACGGACAATTTCAGAGATTAAGCGGCCGTGCGGGTATAGGGAGAAAGATTATTCGTATATATACGCGGAAGCGCGCGTGTTTTAATAGGTTCGGCGAAATCGTAAGTGCTTCGGATTGTCAACAAATGTATGCAGTATATACATACACGTTTTCTATATATATATATATATATGTATTATAAGCAGTATAGATGTTAATTTTCTAAAGTGTTGAATTGATCGGCTTATAAATCAGGTTACGAGAAGATGCTCTGCGTGTGCTGGATATATATATTCATTAATGATTCAACAGATCGACAAAACGTATGGATAAATAAGGAAATATATATATATATATATATATATATATAAGGCGAATTTAGTAAATTACGTAATGGTAAATATAGATAAAAGCCGTTTTTTTTTCGGATAACGATCGGATATATAATTTTACGATTTCTCTCTAAAAATGTCGTCAATATAATGTAATCGTTATATATGAAAAATACGTTAAAATCTCGCCGAAGTTAAATAATTCAGAACTCATTTTGAAGGTCTCGCGACGCGAATCAATTCGTAAAAATGTATATTTGCATTTTATACATTCATATATATATATATACACGTATGTTTGTGATAATTAACGCGTATACTATACGTAGGCATATATATACAGCAAAAGCGAACCGCGCGAGCGATAAAGAAACAGATGTTGTTCTCTGGAATTTTAAAAGCAAACGCGGAATTTAAAGCCACACGCGCGCTTCGGTTCTGCAAATATCGACGTCGAGGAATGTCGTTTATATATATATTTAACGAACGAATTAAATACCAATAAATGCTAAAACGATCAGTTCTCTCTTCTCTTCCTTATACAGCATAATATTTTCCGTAACACGAGCGTGGTCGCGTTAATTTGTATACTCTCGTGATTACCGAGTGTTATTAATTTATGCGCACTCGTACGACGACGCAGTGATAATTAAGTGCTTTTCCAGCGCGCGCGTCAAAGGTAAAAATGAAGAGAAGAGGAGAGATGTAATTACCACTCGCCGTCGTCGCATTTTTCAACAGGATTTTTCCATTCAGAGGTTAGCTTAAAGTGGAAGCTTTTGTATATGTAGAGGTCGTGTACAATTTGTTCACCCAGTTGTTATACGCTCTTTACAAAAGGTATATACACTTTCATCTCTTGATACCATAACAAACCAGTGTTTCTTTAAATAATTCCACACCAAATCTCAAAAACATTCACTAATATACTCCAAGGCCGAAAGGTCGCGTGCATCTTTTAAAGTTATAAGCTCTCTGTAGAGCATTTATATATCTCGTCACGGTGTCTGCGTGTCTCTTTTCTCTATACAAAGAAGACAGCAGTTATAGTAGTACGCTAATTGCGCGACGCGATATATACCTCGACTAGACACAATACGCAAGCTGTGCCTCGGGCTATCGTTATCTCTGCTGCTGCTGCTGCTGCTACCGCCAATGACTGGAAAACGACGCTGTGTTGCAGAGTAATTTTCTTCTACATTCTGTTATATATATATATATATATATATATATATATATATATATATATGGTTGGAGGCGAAAAGGAAAACTATATAGACAGTGTGAGAGAGAGGTTTTTATTAGCGTAATTATTTCAATGGTATCTTTAGTTAGGGTTTGTTGTTATGGAAATTGGTCGTGCGGCTTTTTGCTATATGGTTTTAGTATGCGGAGATTTGTGAGAGAAGAAATTGATGGGTTACTACGGGATAGGATTAGTACTGGATGAAGTTGTTTTCTGTATATTGATATATGTGTATACACGCGTGTAGTACGATAATTTCATGCAAATCTTACGCGGTCTCTCTGCGGGATCGAAGGTTTCATCGCTCGTTGGGTACATATATACATGAAGATTAATGAAAATCCCTTGGGCTGTGAAAATTGTTTATGTTTTTTTTTAGAAAGCCATGGATATTTCAAAGCTTAACATATATCTTAAACCCCTTGTTCCGCTTTCTTGTTTAACAGATAATAAGACCCGAACAGGAAAAAGCTATAATAAATTAACCCCAAAAACTCTCACTTGTTTATACACACTATACGCACCAAATCAAAATTCCTAGTCCATTCAACCTACAAAATTCCTATACATATACACACACGTTCTCTTTCTCTCTCTCTCTTGCAAAACATCCGCAGGGGAATATCTCGCGCGCCACTGCGCAGAACCTAAACTCAGTTTCGCTCTCTCATACAAAAGCTCCCGCGCGTGCGTATATATGCTATACACACTCTCTCTCTCTTTTCTCTCCTCTATATATATGCGCGCATACGCGAATCCAAACAAGCGCGTTATTTCCGTCGCACGCGCGCGCGCGCGCGCATAGGCATCGAACTTTTGCGCGTGTACAGCGCTTGCGTCACCCGGCTATTCTCGTTTGCATTTTTATATCGTTGCGCGGCAATTCGTATGTATATATGCCTATGCCGAAGTTATTTTTTTCGAAGACGAGAGAATGAGAGAAAGATGAGCAATAGCAGTGGCAGTAGTGTTGGGGGGTCCTTTATATTAGTTCTGAGTGGTAGCTCTAAGACGCGATGAGGCTTTTGTATGAATTGTGTATACAGGCAGCATGAGATAAGAATATATAGAGGTTTTGAGGTTTTTGTGCGAAGTGAGAAGAATGGCTTTTAGATTGATTACGGGTATATGAAGAGGAACAGAGATGAGAGAAAGTGAGAGGTTATTTAGATGTCATATTTATTCGGATATATTCGCGAGTAGTAGTCGCATGTAATCAGGTTTGTCACGGTCTCGATGATTTCGCCCGAGGGGCTGCTGTATCTCTTGTACCGTGATTATATTAATTTTCTTTTAGCTAATTTCTTAAAATAGTTTCGCACCGCATAATCTTCTCATTATGAAATATTATTTCGTATTTGTGTAATAGTGGCGAAAGACTTGATTAAGTTCTTTTTTTTTAGTCAAATTTTTTTTCACACACTTATATACATATATATTGGATTACAATCGTCACCGAATTAATCTTTATATTTCTTTTTATGTATATCATCGAAAGAGAAAATGTTGACATTATAAGTTGGGCAATTTATCGTCAAGATTATAATTTACGTAAATGAGCATAGCAACTTTTTTACCGCACGAATCCACTGAAATAATAAACTTACCACAGCAGCTACAAAATATTCCTTTACAATTAAAAAAAAAAGAAGGAAAAAAACCTCTTCTCGGGTCGCGCATCACTATAAGATACTTACAAACTTCTGCGCCACGCTCTCTAAAGAAACTCTCATTCCACTCATAGCGGTTGCGAAGTAAGCTCCACTGAACTGCTTGAAAAAGCTCCTCGCGCACAATAGCGGGCAAAAAGTTAGCATCGCGGTCTTTCATCCCTCTCTCTCTCTCTCTCGTTTCTTGGAATCCTCAAAAACCAGGAAATGCGTCTAGAAAAGCGTCTCTTTCTCTCTTCACCTATACCCTCGTATAGTAGACACCGCGTGTGTGCAAATCGTCGTCACAAGATAAGAGGAATCGATTCGAAGGATAGGTTTTTTTTTGTATAATGAGTGATTCCTCTTCGTTTACGTATTATAAACAAGTGATGTTTTCGGTTTAGCAGCAGTAAAGTTTGTGGTTTATTGGTGTATTTTTAGTTCTGAACGATGAAGTTAGTAGGGGGAAAAAAAGAGGGAAGATGTTTTTTATTTTGTCTCGTAAAAAAGCACTCGTCTCTTGAAATTATAGGAGGCGTAGAAGAAGAAAAAGACGCTACATATAGGCATTAACGCCCAAAACAAAATCAATTTATAACCAAAACGTATATACGCGGTCAAAAAAACTCGCTCTTTACGTGTGTGTGTATATATATAAAAACGACCTCGCAAACTCGTTCTTACCGACACTTTAACGCTCGGCATTTCTCCATATACGCACGATCGTGAAACCGGAAGGCATAATTTCATACCTCGGAGGTAATTAACGGCATGAGCCCTCGAGCATATATAAGCGTCGCTATATACAACATTTTTCCTCTCACCAAGTGAACGAGAGCGATTAGAAAATGGACACTCGATATATATATATACGCGAGCGTAAATATAGGCCGCGCGCGAGCCATCTGGAACTCACGAGAGCGAGCTGTTTTTACGAGGAGAATATGTGTGTGTATATATATGCGAGGGAGGAGAAAGAGGAGAGCTGTTTTATCGCGAAAGAGAGCCGCGAGTTGTCGAAGTGCGTAGTGTTGTCAAGAGAAAAAGGTTGGATATTTTTGCGCCACTCGTTGTATACGTGTATATATATAGATGAGATGCAAAAGTGGCTGTGTTGGGAAAAAGTTAGAACAGCGCTCGTTCTAGCGAAATGCTCCTGTTCTAATTTGAATTTTAAAATTAAAAAAAAAAAGTGAGGAGTCTGAGGGAAAAAAAAGAAGGTTTAATCTCACGACGTCGCGGGTGTCCAAGCCCCATCTCGGTTGAAATTATCATCTACCGTATATACGCGCGCGCGAGAGGGAGAGAGGCGGACAAATTTTAATCAAGATTCATGGGGTGCTTCATTTTTAAAAAGCCTATTATTTTAAGTAAAGCTCGTTATACGAAAGGCTGCCTTTTTTTTAAGCTGCCGGATGGTACGGGGAAAATTTCGCACTTTTACATATTAATTACGATTTTCTTTTCAGTTATGGCGAGAAGTAAGTGTGAAAATTAAGAAGTTTTCCGATATCGTTCAGTTTTACGCGGCGTATAAAGTTTGCATTGAAAAGTTGTTTCACTTTGTATATAAGTCTGACATCGAAAATTGACTTTTAAAAAGTTCCGATAAAATTTTCCGAAACATAATCCGAAATAAAATATACAATAACCGTGTATATTTTTTTTCAGTATATGAAGTATATATTATATATTTATTAAAAAAGCAATGACTCTATAACTTCTAATCCACATATCTACAACAGCCATCATCTCACAACCGATCACTCCTTCATCGCCACCTCAGAAACCATCCAACCTCACTCTCTCCCTCCTTCACTCCGACAACTTTCTCCTTGAAAACCACCACGACAGACACACACGTATGCGCCATAAACAATCCCCACAGACGTACGTAATAACAACACTCGCCTCCTGCGCGTTTGAATCTCTTCGCGCTGCCTGACACTTTGTCACGCGGACACTTAAACGGCCGCTGCTCTCGTTCGCGGTTTATTAACACTCTGTATAAGCTGCAGGCCTGTCTTGTAACAGCAGCAGCAGCAGCGATGTCTCTTTGAGATGCGAATAAAGAGAGATCGAAAAGGAAAGAGAGGGAGATATCGATCGAGAGAGAGAGAGAGGATATGGGTGTTGTCTCTGCTCGTTAATTCGAAAAACGACGACGTAGTTCGGTAGATCGTTTAAATGCTCTGGGGTGAACGTAAACGCGCGGTTGTTGTCGGTGTGAATAATTGGTGTGCTGTATTGTAGTTGCGAGTGGAATTTATGTATGGGGTGATGAGGATTTTAGGGTGTTTAATGCGCAGAAAAAGGATTTTTAGGTACTTTATTTAAAAGTATTAAAAGAATTGAATGGTAATAGTAAGATGATAGATTTATTTGATATTTGGAGAAAAAAAAACAGAAATTTAAATGGAAATATTTCATTCATTCGACTTCTTCCCAAGTGATTTACGGTAAAGAAAGATATTTAAAATACGCTGTATACGACAACCATTAATTACCTCGGAAATAGTTTGAAAAACGCATTTCGTGCAATAAATGTCCATGTAAATTTTAGCCTTTCGTCGTGCTCGTATGTATTTTTCGTATACTTTTTTTTTGTTTTCAACTCCGAGAGCGGAATTGTGAGAATACCTATAAAACTTTTATAATCTACTTGACCTTCTTTTTTTCGGGAGGGTTACAATTTCCTCCCTTTCCTTTTCTTTGTTCAAATTTAGTCCAAAAAATATGCGAAAACTGCTGCGCGTTCAAATATATTTAATCACACTGCAAATATTTCCCAAATTTCCTTTCCAAATGTCATCATTTAACAAACAGAAGCGAATATTCGCTAACAATCACTATGAATTTAAACAACCATCCGACAAACCACTTCTCCGAGCAACTCGCGCACTACTTTCACCTTTACACGATTACCTAAACCTTCAAGTAACAACAACAACAGCAGCGTACCGTCGTGTACCCATGCCCAATCTGTCTCGATAAATTATTCAACCAAGTCCCTCCTGTCGACGACAAAAATCCCGGCGCGACTATGCACACATACACATACAGAGATCGCGCGAACAAAGGCGTACACACTACAGACATTGCAACCGTCTCTCTCTCTCGTCCCAGACTGTCCATACATATATATATATATACACTCTCTCTCCTTTATCTATATCCTCTCCGGATTCCGCGTATCGATTGCAATCGGCTGCGCCAGTTTTCGTCGTGTAGAGTAGTACTACTACTACTACTACTCGGCACGTCGCGCGCGCACGAGGGAAAAGGTGGCGAGTGGGCGGAGAGAGAGAGAGAGAGGCGATTTATGTAAGAGAAGTGTATCGGGCGCGCGTGCCGGATTTTTCGTCGGATTGCAAGAGGGTGTCGTTTTTGTGGAGAAAAATGTGTGGGACTATGGACGAGGAATATGGGAAACGATGGCACGTGGTCTTTAGAAAGAGTTGCGGTTCCACGCGGTTTGGGAAAATTGATTTTTATATGGGGGGTTTGGTAAATGTGATGTATACTTCTATATGTAATGGTTCGGATTGAAATGTCGTTAACGTTCTGCTTGATCGTTACGGTTTTAGTTATACTCTTTATTTAAACCAGCGTGATAAAAGCATAAAATATTTATATATATATATATAGGTTTGAAATAATTTCTATATACATTTATTCATATCGCGAAGATAATTTAACGTTTATGAGTGTATACGACCATATAAGAGAGAAAATTTATTAACGAGCGAACGACATTTGATCGTATCATTTTATTCGATTTGCGAGTATATTATTAATCAATATACAGCAAAATTGCAAGAAAATACGGGCGTTTACGCAGCTACGACAAAAACAAGAAGAAGAAGAAAGCAAACTTGTTGCAGCTAATCATAAATGCTCTATATTTGAGCTCGTTAAGAACGAAATGATATAATTCTCTAACGTTCAATCAACGTCTCAAGCAGGTGTATATGTAGTCGCGCGGAAACAAATTTTCCCGTAATTACAGACATTAACAATAATTTTTATTAAAAGCCAACGTCGTATATAATATACGCACGCGGGTATGTATATATATATACGCGCAATAAAACAAAGTCAAGCTATGTTATGATTTGCTAAGTGACGGCAAGGGGTTTCTTTTTTCTCGCGCTCGAGTTTTGCGCGGACGGTAAGTAATTTATGATGCAAATCAGTATATAGCGAAACTTCCACTTTTTCTCGAATAGTTGCAGAGAAAGCACCCTGTATATATATATGTAAAAGTCACGTGCAATTAAAAACATCTGTTATATACGCATGTTATTACAATTTTGTTTTTTTGTTTTTTCGTATACTAAAGAAAAATTCAGAGTAATCGCGTAGTACACAAATGGAAGAAAGCCGGATGTTTACGGCGCGCATAGTGGACTCGTATATATGTATACGTATGTGCGGTTTATAAAAGTATATAGTATAAAAGACTGGTACCGCGTGTAACGAACGCTAAAATTTTTTACCATGTAAAAACATTAAACATCAGGTTCCTGCCTGCGTATGTATAATATCTACTATGGTTTCTTATCATAAATCTATATCCTTATAGAATATTATACAAGAAATTCACGGTAGTATACCAATTATATTCGATATAACCTCCTTAACCCTTACAACTATATATACACGATTGAATCTACCAATTTCCACGTTTAATATATATAAATAAAATAGCTTTGATGCTTTCTTAAAACCACGTTCGGCATACAAAAATCGAGCTCTCGTTAGCTCGCGCATTACACACGATATTCCGTTACCTCTCATACATACATACGTACATACATACCACCTCGCGCTTCCAGAAACAAAAAAGTTAAATAAAGACGTTCCTGCTCACTCACTCACTCACTCAGTGGAATTTAACGATCGGGTGTCATCTCTCTCTCTTGGTGCCGCTGACCTTCAGCGTCGATTCAGCATTTGTCCGCGAAATTCGCGACGAGCGGCTAATTGACACGCGTTCACGCGCGCAAGCAAGTATATAACCAAGAGAGTAAGAGAGAGAGAGAAATCCAACACGCGATATGCGTGCTTTTCACGCGTGTATATATATATATATATATAAGTGGAGAGTGTGTAGGCCTAATTATTCGAGGCGCGTGTGCCAGTTTTGTGTCGTATCGTTTTTTTTCTTCTGCGTGCAAGAGTGAGTGAGAGGTTGAATGATATAGGCGTGCCGGCGAAATGGTAATTCACGCGAATATGTGGGTTGTATATATGCGTATGTGAGAGGGCTTATTAGGGAATTGAACATTTTTGTATACCTGTGGGTGTGGAGAGATTGCGCCGTGGGTTATTTTGGTGGTTGTATTCAGTTTTTCTTTTTAAATTTACGTTAGTTATCAAATCACGTAAAACTTGTTAAATAACAAAATTCTTTAATACATTTTAATGTAATATTTTTAAATAGACCAAACCATATATATATATATGTCCACTTAACCCATCCTCGAATCCCAATAATCGCAACCTTATATATATACGATCTCACACACTCTCTTCCAATCCGAAAACTACTCGAGTAGCTCTCATCTTCAACTCCACCGTTCACCTCTCTTCTTCGCTCGCTTTCAAAAGGCCGCTTCCCACACAATCATCCCATTACCTCTTTAATCTCCGAATCGATGTCTATATACATATATATATACACTCACTTGCCTGCGGCACTTATCCTCACCTGGGAAACTCTCTCTCTCTCTCTCTCCCTCGTTTTACTTCTTTATAAACGTGCATGGAATCACGCGCGGGCGTTAATTCAACCGTTGTCGTTTTGAGGCGAGACGTGACGACGAGTGTGAATGCGTGAAAGAGGACGACGCGATTTTTTTCTCTCGTTTTTTCTTTTACTCTCTCGGTCGTATAAAGTCAAGTGCTATGTATATATATATATAGAAGGGAAGAATGGTTTCGGATTCGGACGACATGTGGTTAATTTATTTGAGCGCAACGACAGAGAGAGAAACGTTGTTGTACACGCGGTTAGAATCGCGGATGATTAAGGAGAATCGGCTTGTTTGTCGGACTCTGTAGGGAATGGGTGTAAAGTAGAAGGTTGTATATAGGATTGACGGACGCGTGTACTGAATGCTTGTAGGTGTATATTATGGGAAGCTCGTTGAGTTTAATTATCAGTGTATGTGTGTGTGTGTGTGTGTATGTGATTGAGATCCTCGTGAGAATGTCATTGGGTATATAAACGAGAAATTTCGTAAAGGTCAGTTGTGATTATAGTTGGTATAAAAAAAGCAACCACAAATTTATCTTCATATTTCGTATACTTTAGTTTATCCTTTAGAAAAAAGATAGATATATACAAGGCAAAAAATGAGAGAAACATTCCGACCTCTCCTCGTGCGGCAAGTCCAAATCATTTTCGTATCAGAGCCGCATATAATTACACGTAGCTTATCCGCGACCCACACGAGCGTTTTTCCAATGCTCTGGATTGCACAACTATACCAACTAAATCCTCCTATAAGCCCGCGGTGTATATAACCGTGTGTGCACGCAGTCAAGGCCGCGCACGCGAGTGCATCTCGATGATCGCGTCATATCCGTCTATATACTATATAATTGCGCGTAGAGAGCACTATGCGATATTATTACGGTCGCTATAGTCTTATTTTTCCCACCCATATTGACGTCCTTGTGATTGTCTTAATGTGTGGTTTAATTTATTAAGTGATGTGTATATACGCACCTTATTGTGTGTATATATGGGTTGAATTTTCTTTTAATTAGTGTGTGATATGTAGAGGTGTGGTATAATGAATAAAAAGTCATAGATTAATATCGATAATATAAATATTATTTAGCAATTTTTTTTAATGTAGGGTAGAAGAGGATTTATATAGAGTAAGAGTTCATTTACGAAGTTGAATAACCGTGACTTTACGTACAATTTCTAAGCCAATTTATACCCATAAAATTTTCAATTCCCCGAGTATATAGAGACGAGAGAGAGAGAGAGAGAGAGAGAGAGAGAGAAATCCGACGAACGAGCCGAGAAAATTTTTCATCTCATCCAATGGCGATTTACTTCTTTTACTTTCTTTCTCTTGTTTACAAGATTAAGGGACAGATTTAACGACCATCCGCGGAACGAACGGCTTTATTCGTTTCATTACGCGCTATATATGTATATATATATACACTCGCCAATCGAAAACGCCCGTCGTGTATATTTGGGTTCGGTAGCGAACCCGCGAGTTTTATGAATGAAACGGGTTACGAAATTGCTTTAATGGCCGCTCGTTACTTTTACTCTCTCTCTCTCTCTCCTGTATATTTATACGTGGGGGCGACGACGACGCGGATTACGAGGGATTTCTGGAGATCGGGATGGAAAATTATTAACTCGTTACACGGCGCGCGGTTTACTTTTTTCTTTTCCTTTTTACTTATCCTCGAGAGCTGAGCAAATAGTCACGCGGCCGCGAGAACGTAATTGGGTTGGCTTGTAGCTGATGATTTAGAGAGCCGTTGTAGAGTTTAATTGGAAAAATATTAATTTTATTCGGTGGATATATACTCTGGACTTTCTATAAATACGATTGCTGCTAAAGTATTTTTAGGCGTAACGCGGCGGCAACGGCGAGCGCTGATGATGTTTATTTTATTGCATATACGCTCTCTCTCTCTCTCTCTTTTGGTATAATTTATACGAATTGGAAGGAGACGTTAAGAGTTGGTTTATAGTTCAACTGCGGTCTAGTTTATTTATAATTGAAGTTATTCAAGCCGTTAACGTGTCTAACATTATATATAGTAGACAAATAATAATTCGAATTAAGAAACTTCAATTTTATACTTGAAATTAATTCAAGAAAAACCATACGTATGTATTATAAATCGGTCGAAGTTACAAGAATTCGCGAAGTTATATACCTAAATATTATTGTAACCTTATCAACTGCAACTTCACTACTACACCTCTTCTTATATAACAAAACCCATCAAAACTAATCTTCCTTTATACACTTTTACAACCACGCGCGAGCGCGCGTCTTCAACCCTCCTCCCTTATATATAGCACTTCCACTCACTTTTATCTCTTAATCACGATTACAACCTCCATAAATTGTTTCCCTTCCTGCGCACCTTTAATTACCCTCAATGAAATCCTTTATCTCATTCTCCTAATTCCTTTGCGCATCTCGTCGCTACTGTCGCTGGTATATATGCATATATATATACGAACGGAGCCCATTAGGCGTCTGGTATATCGCACGCGCGTGCATACAAAAGAAGAGCCGCGACGGTGATGCTGCTACTGCAGCAGAGGGAAACGAGTTTTGGACGAAAAAAGGGGGTTACAGGGGCAATCGGGATGTTTATATTTCGGCTGCGGTCGATGAAGATGTCGTTGGGTTTTTTTTTTTTTTTTTTTGAAGTGTTGTTGTGTAATACGATGTTTGGGATGGAGATGATTAATATGTCGTTCAGGGATAAAGCCGATTTGGTTTGTTGATAAATTGATATTCAGCAATATAGCTTTGTGTTGCTGCGGTCACTTAAATAATAACATATCTATTATATGCTTTAATGTGTTCATTACGATATTAAAGGGGAAATTACACGTGTACATTAAGATTTTAAATTAAAGGTACTTCAGCGAGGTTTGTTGGTGGTATTATGTAAAAACCTTTTTTACATTCTAAAAAAACTTTAACGAACGTAAGCGCGTACAAATTGTTCAGTTTTTGCCCCTGCGTAGTTGATTACTTTTTTTTCTCTCTCTCCGTGATATCTTTGTTGTGTAATTGATATTGACGTTCTTGTTATACACTCTGTTGCGGTGATTAAGTTATTACGTACCGATTCGTCCGTTCTATTTAGACACTTGATTTTCACATTGAGAAACTCGAAGCAAAAAAAAACGATAACAACATTACGGTTTATTTTATAACGCTTTGCAAAACAGCTAATAATAACACTTCCTATATTTCGTCCTATCCAATTCGATAAACAAGACGTCCGTTAATGGCAGAAGTCGTAGCGCGCGGTCTCCATTCAGGGAAATAACTATACACAGTTCCGCCCGCTGAATTGCTTAAATTATAACTCTGATACATCTCTGGTCCATGTTCCCAAAATGTGGGGGTACGCGCACAGGGCATATAATCTCATTAAAATTTAACGAATTTACGCTGGTCGTCTCTATACTTGATTAACGCTAGGTATACCATAATATACACACGTCGAGAGCTAAATTTTGTTCACTGTTCGCCACCAAAATCGCAGTTATATAGATATATAACTTTAACCTATATATCGAACCTTTCACCTACAATTGAACCATCAATCAAGTTAAAAACAACCTCAAAGTATATAAATATTCATCGAACCGCACCAACGGAACCTCATTAATCAAACGCATCTCTAAATTCCATTTCAATCGTCCACCAACGTTCGAAAGAGAGCGCTTCTATATAACGAAATTAACTATCGACCGTCGTTCTGTTCTTTCATTCATCGTGAAAATTTAAACCTCCTCCTCGTCCGCCGCCACACAGAAAGAATCTCGAATCAACCGATCCAATTATAACCCCCTGTTACTGAGGCGTACAGCCACACCTGGTGTCCATGATAAAAAAATCCTCTCACCTTTCTGCATGAAATTTTTATCATTTCCAACCACCTTTGTACCGGTATACCATATACATACTCTAGACAGAATCAATACAAGGAAAAGAATCCTCCATACGGAAAACCAAGAAGAATATTCCTCAGCTTCTATGTTTAATCCTCTTTCGTCCGCGTCGCGCGAAACTCACTACTCCCGCTTGGTGGCAATCTGTCACCTATATACACACACACCTACACACATATATAGATACACACTTGGCACGCGTGCCGAGAGGGCAAAAGCCGCGGCGGTGGTGGCGGCGCAGGATCGCGCACCGGCGGCTGCGCACGTCGCCGCTACTTCTCTCTCTCTCTCTTTTTCCCTCTGGAGCACAGCAGCACGGATCTCCGCAGAGCGTCGGGGCGGCTCCCGCAGTCCTGCGGCCCAATTGTCCCGCGACGCATATACGCCGGTATCTGTCTGTGTGTGCATATGTATATATCATTACCGTCGTGCGCCGGTATCGCGACTTTTATACACCCTTGTGACGTACTAGTGATCAGTGCAATGGGATTTTTTTTCAAAAGAGTGTAGGGCGAGGGAGGTTGGGTTTTTTAATATTATACATACTTGCCGTATACGCACACGTGTATGGCGTGGTGGCCGTGTTCCGGCGTTTTTTCAAGCGCGAAGTCGAGATGTAATATATATATATACAGTGTTTTGTATAAAGTGTGTGTGTGTGTGTGTATGTATGGATGCTACGATGGTGGTGGTAGAGGATGCAGACTACCGGTGGAATTAATTAAACACACACCGCCCGGCGTCGACTAAGTCCGCGGGATGTATATACATATATATGTATATCAATATACGACCGGATTATACCCTAATCCTCGGGATTTATATGGCTCTTGTGTTCTAAATAAGGTGTATGTGTAGAGGAGAAACGATGAAAACGGTGGAGAAATTATATTCGAGGAGAGGTAGGGGGGGAGATAACAGTGACCGTGAATTATTGAGTGAAGCCTCTCGCGTACGCGTCAAAGGGAGGAAATTTGCGTTTGACGCCCCGATGACTTTTGAATATTTCATAGTATAATTGCGCGAGCCGCGGTTAGTAGAAAGGTAATCTGATTCTGGGTTCATGCTGAATCGCTATGGTTGTAATTCGCGCGTGTGTGTGTGTGTATAAAGGTGTCGGATTTTTAGTGATTTCAATTGGAGAGTATTAATTTCTGATGGGTTTATATTTTTAGTACTCAAGTGTGTGTATTATAATTAGAAGAATATATAGAAAATTTGGTATTTACACAATGTTACAATTTAATGTGTAAACCATGAAAAACAAAGACGAGTTGAAGAGCAACGTTTATATACAATATGCAAATTTAAATAAACAAAAGTCTCTTTCGACCAACTATATATATATACGTTTAAATTTATCAGAGCCTCACTTTTGCTTTTAGCGCGCATTTAATCGAAACAACAAGACACACATTCTCACACGCAGAGAAACAAACGGTTCCCAATAAACCATCACTTTTTATATCCCAAAAGCCACTGGTATATACGCCAAAAATACCAACCGTTAAATCCCCGCGTATCACCCAACAAACGTATAAAATCCGCAGAAAAAAAAGAAGAGAAATATATATGCGCTACATACGCAGCAGCATTTTTCCGCGTCGCACACGCACGAAGAGAGACCGCTACTCCCTCTCGTAAACAAATGCGCGACTACATACATACGCTGCAGTCTGGCGCATGCGAGCGCGGCGAAAGTGTGTGCGTATATACTTATATACCATGCGTCGGAACACATGTGCGTCTGTCTGTCTACCGCCGCGCGATCAATCGCTCGCTGATTTATCCACACGTGTATATACGTATGTATGGGTGAATCGGTGAGATTGATAAGGTACAAGCGTTGGGACTGTGTTCCTCTCAGGTCTTTTAAAATTCGCGTTATGTTGCGTGGATACGTATACAAACGGGTTTTGGAGCGACTGCGAAGGGGATTTTTTTTATTGCGAGGTAGCGATCAAGTATAAGGAGAGATTGGTGTATAGGGATTTTTGTCTTTTTTTTGCTTTGCTTCTTTTATGGAGGGTGGACGATGGAGTTGTTGTAGGAATGAAGATTGAAATGGGATGTATTGAGGTGCAAATGGGATGCACGAGGAGATTTGTATTTTAAGCTTGTTGATGTCTATTCTATATAATAATTGATTTTGTATATGTCAGGTTAGGATGGAATTGTGTTAATAGAATATTGAGTGTATATATCCAGAATAAAATACACGGTATACATACTTGAATTAACAAACCCAATGAATTAGAAACATGAAAAGAACTTTTGTTTTCATTCACAAGTAAACTATATATCACACCCATACCTCTCCTACAAAAAAAATTCTCCCACTTTCAACCCCTAACGGAACCCTAAAAAATTATTCAACCGTATACCGGCCGACACACTCCACGCAATGCAGACGCAGGTATAGCACACATAGCAATATCATTCGAATTCGTCTCTCCTCATTACTATTTCACCTCTTTCCCACCATCAAATATTAACCCTTCAATTGAACCCTCTCCGCACGTAGACCTTGCTCACTCACTCATTCTCTCTCTCTCTCTCTCTCGATCTCTTTCCTCCTCTTCACATATACATTCGTACCAGCAACCCTGTATACACACACATATACACGAGTAAAAGGGGAGGAAAGTCCTCAAGTGCTCGTGGGCCACTCGAGCTTCTTAACTCGGCGAAAAGCGACTCTTGTCTTGCCTCTCTATCTCTCTATCACGGTCTCTGGCCTTTTCTTTGCGGTCGCCTTTCCGTCGTCCAACCAGTGACTCCTGGAAGTCAAGTGGGTGCGAAAAAGAAAATGTGGTTGATTCTTTTACGTTTAGGTGTATGTTTAATGATGGGGTTGGTTGTAATAATATAAGGGAGGGGTTTTGGAATGGTTGAATGTATGCTGAAAAATAGTTTGAAATAATTGGTTTAACAAAGGCTCAGCTCAATTTAACCTAATTATTGTAACGCTATATATCCTATTTTTTTCTGAATTTGTATAAAAAAACATTTGAATTTACATATAGATTCAGGTTTATAATGGCGACTAATAAAACCTGTCATTGAATCTTAAAGAGCCTTAAACCGTAATTGACATACGTTAAACAACTTTATTCTCTCAATCAAGAGAACGACTACTTTTTGCCATTACAAAGAAGTCTATTATATACAACCTTCCTTTTTTCGACCAATTAAAAATGATAATCGTCAATCTATATACACATAACCAACGTTTTCATCGTGAAAAATCCTTCTTAACACTAAAAAAATAATAATACCGAACACAACAGCCATTCTCGAGCCTCGCAATGAAGGAAAACACTTGAACGTGAAAAATCAACCCTTACGTGCCATGACGAACTTAAACACTGGCTCGTTGCCACGCTCATGGCTACGTCGTGGTGGTAGTCCATATCGTAACGGTGTCTCGTCACCTCTCACGCGTCATCATAATTACCAAAACCGTCATCATCATCAACAACACCAACAACAACGCGACTACCATCGTCAAAACGGCAACGATATCACGCGATCAACGGGTACGAACAATGGTATATCCATACAAGACGATACTGAGACGTTGCTACATCGTATTGCGTTCACTGTATGGCACACTGCTCTGCACATCGAGCGCGAGGTGTTTCTATATATATATAAGATTCTATATATTGTTTTTGTTTCTTGTTTCTTATTATTATATATACATATATAGAGAGCCAAGGACCATAGCAACAATAACAACGATGGTAATTTTTTTTGTTTGCTTGCTCTGTTACAGCACAATGGTAGCTACGAGCCGGTACAGCCAAAGAACAACACTAGCACGCTGGCGCGGAACAAGCAGCAGCAACAGCAGGTGAGACTGCGCGCAGCGGTTTTACGACGAGCGATAAAACGCGACACCGATTTCTTTCGTATAGCTATATATGTGTGTGTGTGTGTGCGCGGAATCTGGACGTGTATATTTGCATGTGAAAAAGAAATGGGGAATGGGGATGTGTTGAGGCTATATATGGAGGCAGTGTGATTGTTTTGCAAATGTGATGATGTTTTCTAATGGAATTCCGGTCGGTTATGGTGCGTGTGCATTTTTCTGGTGAAAGGGTCATTATAATAAGTGTGTTGTGAGTTGTTGTTTTTTTTTTAGATTTTGTGAAGTAAATTGTAGTCAAAATTGATTTTGAGAGAAGTTTTTGTAGAAGATGTACTTATATATGCGCATATATGGTAAAATTGGTTCTCTCACGTTGTATATATAATACATATATATATACACACACACGATTCCGGGATCATTTCCAGACCCTGCCAGCAACGTACATATTGTGTCGCTTCCAAAACTTTCCAAATGTTCCGAGCAACGAAATTTATTAATAAATTTGACAAACAAGATATCGCCGCTTGGGGAAATTGATACTGGCATCGTCGTCGCGTGTATATGCGATTCCGGCAAGTTACATAAAAGTCGACGGCTGCCAAACTTCTGGAGAGGCGTGTGCGTACATATAGTCTCGAACTAAACTTCATTTCACGTACCAACGACTTCCTTTTTAGCCAGATTTATATATATATTTCGCGAATTTTATTAGGTTCGAGTGGAAGGGAGGAGAGAAGTTTTGTGTGTGTGAGGCCATCTGGTGTAATGTGGCTGTCGACCTCGGTGAGAGGTTGTGGAGTACGGAAATAAATTTTATTTTATACGAATTAGTCGCGGTTTTGCTATAGCGATACGTGTGGACTGTACTTTATAAAGTGTAAGAGAAAAAATAGAAGTAATGTGGAAGTTTATATGATTAAATGAAAGTTAAAGGTAGTGTAGAAATAAAGATATTGATCGGGATTGTAGAACTTTAGTAACATAAAGTGAAATTACAATTAACCTCTAGGCTGCTTATATTTTGACTTTCCGGCAGCCTAGAGCGGTTAATAAACTCTTTTTGTATGATACGTGACTTTTGGAAATGAATTTTAAGAAATGAAAAAGAAGAGTAACCCGTTTAAATGTAAAAAAAAGTAAAAACCATTAAGAAGTAATTTTCTTAAAAAGCTCTAAATTAAAAACGATAAAATCAACATATAACTCGTGCAAAATAACCTTATAACATTTTCAATTACGTCAAATTACAACGAACTTTATACGACACTTGAAAAATTCCCGACGCGCATCTGACAAGAAGTACTACGCCCGTTACCCTCACTTGCACTTCATTCCCTACACTTCAACCATCATCATCCTCCTCCTTCTTCATATCCACATATCCTCACTTGAACAAAAAAAAAATTCCCTTTCGTACCAACCGCCTCAACAGATATATATATATATACGCAAACGCTAGCGATCAACAATTGAACCAACTCGCGATTTACGATGTCTCTCTTCCTCTTCTTTAAAAAACAAAAAAAAATCTCTCGCTCGCCGCAATATAAAACAAACACACTTGCCGCCGCCGCTCGGTATAAATCAATGAACCCAAGAACATATATACGCAGACGCGCGCGTTACGCTCCCAATTGGAAATTAACCGCCGCCGGCGATTAGCGCTAATTGACATTAACCATACGCAGTCGTGTGTGTGTGTAAGTACTTGGAGACTTTCTTCCTGCGCGCGTTACGCTCGATTGCATGCGTATTTATGCGGGGATTATTTTCGCGCGAGCATCAAGAGAGAAGGTGTAATTACACTCGGATCCATTCTGATCGCCGTGACGAATCCGCGTGTTCGTGGGTTATATATATATACATACACACGCTTTAACGTACAGGTGCGGGCGCTACACGTGGTATATATAGGTATACATTTGTACAAGCGCGTAAGAGTGAGAGTAGTCGAGGTTTGTTGTTATTAATGGGTGTGTGTGTGAGGGGAGGTTTGTAAAGCTAAATTGATGGCGTATTATTTTGAGAACCGGCCTACGTTACGTAAAAACGAGTGCGTGCGTGTATGTAGGCGGAGATGAATTGCGCCCGTATCAGAGCTTAACAATTGCACAGGTATATATTGCGGGATACGAAAAGTTTTAAGATTTTGAGAAACAGAAAGTACGTCGTATTTTCCATATAAATTATTTTATAACTACTTTTAAAATAATATATTTATTTTATTTATTTATTTATCAAATTGGCTAAATAAGCACTTGACAAAAAACCTAGAATACAATATATAATACAAAAAAGTATACATTTTATCATTATTAAAGAGTAAACCGTTTTATCTTGATAATCCCTGAGTAAAAAGTAAACTTCATTCAGGTTATACTAAACATTCCATATTACACAAACTTAAAATCCAAATTTCTGCTCTCCAGCCGCAACCAACTCTGCAGTATTAATCTATATAAACAACATAATATACCCTATAGACTATACCCAGAAAGCCCGATATCTCATATCAAAATTTCAAAGCACCTCAGTTCTGGTGGCCACTGCACGGCGCTGCTATATACCTCCGCCACCCAGAAAACAATCAACCCTTCTCTGCCTCTCTCCCTCTCTCTCTCTTCAAAAATCTCTATTTATATATACCCTCTCTCGTCTTAGAACAATGCCCCTGTTCTCGCTCCCACAGCGCGCGAAATTTCAATTTCCAGCTCTCTCTCTCTCTCGCACACTGCGCAAATTGAAAACTTAACGATTTCCGCAAGCGCGCGCTCTAAAAATATATACATACATATATACACACAACCAACTCGTAAATCCCTCTCTTTCTCTCTTTCTCTCGTTGCGTGTCGTTTTGGATATATATACGCGTGCGAGGGGCAAGGGATGCGGACCGCAAATCGTTGTATACGACATAGAGAACTCGTGTATTATACTATGTGCAGTAGCAGCGGCATTTTAACGAAGACGTTTGCATTTCGATTATTGGCTATAGGGTAGTATGGAAGTAAAAGTAGTAGTAGTAGAAGGAGAGGTGAGGAATTTTGCACGACGACTACGCGGTTTGCGCTCGTGATTTACAGTGGAAAATTTACTTATATACCGGCGCGCGTCGTGGCAGCGCGGCTGATTTGAATATGAGTTAGGGCTCGCATATATATACACGCTACAGGAGAGAAATGAAGGAAGGGGAAAGGAATTCCCTTCGAGGTAATTGAATTTGTACGCTGAGTATAGTGCATGTGTTTCGGATGGTTATTGCGGATAGGTATGTAAAGGTATGTGTGTGTGTATATATATATGTAAGTAAAACGACTTGTTTGAAGATCGCATGTAAACGCGGTACAGTATCTGTATATAACTGAATAATTTTAAATCACACGTGAGGTTAAAAAAAATATTAATTTGGCCGTTAAAATTTATTGTAACATTAACAATGAAAAACTCGTGGTTATATATATAGAAAACTACGTCTTCGCACAGCCGCTATATATATACAATACACCGCGTGCACTTTATTAACAAAACAACACCGCAGCTACACCACCTTACGCGAATTACCTGCCCATTAATTAACACCCACGCGAATTAATCCCACATAACCAAAAAAGAAAAAAGAAACGTTAACCTATAAGGCTTTCGAATTACCGCGTGTCCACCTATCCGCTTAATAAATTCCATTGAATTACCCAGCCACCAGAACGGCGCTTACACACGATAAGGTCTTTCAATGTCGCTTCTTCTTTTTTTCTTTCCTCGATTCGCGCCGCATCATACACACATATATATATACCCTTGACTGAAATCCCTGTCGTTAATTTTAGAGAGAGAGAGGGAACAATCGCAATGATTCTCCCACGGATTATCGCGCGCAATGCACGACGTTTTAATATGCTTTTTCTAGGTCCCTACCGTCGGCTATTTGCGTCACGCTATATAGTATGAGCTTATGTACCGGGGAATTTGCCGAGTTATGATGCATCGTGTATCCTCGCGTCCGCGTGTGTTTTGTATACATATGTAGCGGTGTGGTTTAAGATATGTCGCTCGTATATATAAGCTGGGTAGGCTATGCAAGCGTTGGGTATAATGGATTTGTATAGCGTATTTAGAATTGTCTAGTTGCACGGTGTATATACTCTCTAAAGTTGAAGTAGTGAAAAATCCACTAAAGATTAGTTAAAATTGCTCCACCGAAACATTAGTGAATATTCACTGATGAAATAGTAAA
>JAWWEQ010010365.1:0-42826 GCA_035583055.1 Torymus tubicola | reverse complement strand
GTGATTTCTTGTTTCTGAAGTTCTGAATCTTCACAAAATTTGAACCAGAGTTTCAGTGCACTTTAATACAGCTGTCACTCAAATATCAAACGATTTTCATTTCAAATTCTACTACCGAGGGTGCTCCCTTAAGTGACGAGAACATTCTGTTTATTGTTAAATTAGCAATGATTTGGGATTTGCGGTAACGATTTAAAAACATAATATCTTGTCAGTTCACACTAATTGCAATAATATTTCATAAGAATGTTCTAATATATAGAGTGATTACAAGTTTAAAAGAAACATAAAATTGAATGAGAATAAGCAATTTTCTTATTAAGTATTATTTCAGATATTGACATCCCATATCTTGTACATAAAATTAATATTAATTTTGTTATAGAAATAATGCCAAAAATTAGTGTTTTTAATAGTATCTGTATATTTTTTTAAATTCTTTTCGCGTAAAGTAGTTGTGTTCTAGTCATGTGCACTAATGTTTACTTTAAGATTCAAGTTCTTATTAAAAAAAAACTATTATTGACAATTCTCAAAATTTTGCCATTCTGTATAGATAATTGATTTATGTTGTGTGAAATAAAATGTTTAGTTTATTATTATAGTAGATAGTTCTTTAGTATATTTAAGTTATATGTATATCGATCAATTTAAACCTTTCAGTTCTTTAATAATAAGTTAATTTGTTTTAATAATAATAATTTCGTTTTGAAAAAACTGTTAGTATTAGTGTAATGAATGAATTTCTGTGAATTTATTTAAAGTAGGATTATAACATGAAATTTTAATATTTTTACTACACGGAGAAAATTGTAAACGCGCACGAAAAGGCAGCACGAGACAACAAGAAATCCTATGTATAAGAAATGTATTATAATGCGTTAATTTGCAAATAATATAAACTAGTATTTTCTTAAAAAAAACGAATTTCTATCTTAAAATAATTTTATTAGAGATTAAGATGAAGATTAATTTAGTGATGAATATATAACGTTAATATCATATTAAGAACGCTGTAATGAACTCAGTTTTAGTAATAAGATCTTTAACCAACGTACTTTTTCAGCAAATTTTTGTAATGTAGAAAAGGTAACATAATAACACACCCACAACCACAGACATTACACGTATACATATACACACATAGTTTTATAGATAATCTTAGGAAATATAAAACTGCGAAACATATATTAGGATTATTATGTTAATTAATTAATTGTAGCTTTGTTAATTAATTTTTATTTCTAGTTGAATTGAATGTAATTATTATTGTTTAGATATAATAAATGTCTTTTCTTCGAAATTTATGAAAAACACTTATTTTGTAGATACATAATGTAACAACTATAATGTTTTGGTTATAAATTACACGCATCAAGCAAGCACACACGCATATACCCATACATAAAAATAACTTTAAGATAGATACGAAAGAAAATCATATTTTTTTAGACTGCAGAATAATGAGAAAACAGATGCATGAAACAATAATTACTTTAGCATTTATACTTTATGTTTTTATGAATTCCCCATAAAAATGCAATGTGAAGCATCCTCGACTAATCTCGACGTCGATTATGCCATGGTCTATTACTATTTCATATTATTGCATATTACCTATAAATTTCCTGTAAACGTTTTCTTTTTCCTACACACCTTAATGTCTGCATTTAACCACACTTCTGGCTTAATTCGTCGGAAGGTGACGCGAACCTAATCGACGTGGATTTAACAAAATCACTATGGATATCATAGATTTCGCTAGGTTATATTCAAGAAAAATTTTATTTTAGTGCGTTACTAAATATCACAATAACATTGCTTTTAAAATTTTTCTTTTAAAAAATGTAAACATATTACAAAGATACAATATCAAAAATATTGTATCTTTCACGCCTAAAGCAATAAATAAAATTATATTTACATAATGAAGTATCGTTTTGATAAATGAGTATAACACTTTTTAGCACACAGCCTTGCTAAAAAAAGTCAACTAAAAAATCAAGTGTGGTGATGGTTGCATATTACAGCTGATTCAACAGTTGATTTCACAACTTACTTTAGAATTCTTAATTTTTAAATATTAAATATTGTTGTTCTTTTCTGCTGGGTTATAAATTTGAAAAGTGGAAAAGTATGAAGTTATGTTGTTATGTCGGGAACTGTGGACTTATCTAATGTGCTGTTCTCGTTTAGTTTTAGGGCGTATTCTTTACTTTAATTATAACTTAATCAAGAAGACTTCTATTTTTGTGATATTTCTATTAAATTTACATATTTTATATGAAATCATTTTCATATTTAGGTGGATAATCTATGTAGAAATTAATTTTCAACAGAGTAGGGCATTATATCTTATAAATAATAAACCATACTGATTGGTACTTTTTTAAATGTTCTGGAGTACCTTCAAAAAAAGAAATTAACTATTGTAAATCAATTAAGGTAAATATCGAATTAATAAATATAATCTTAATCGAGCTTATCATGAGCAACAAGCCAGTCTTATTGTGCCTAGCTAAATATTTAACCTAAATTACGTAGAAGAATTTTGAAGTTAATTATACAACCTAAGACTATAAGCGCACTCATTTCAGAGTATATTAAACAATACATAAACACGCATCACCAGCTTGTGTGCGACTACCTGCGTATACATGTGCGCAATCGCATGTGCGTATTATTGCAGTAAATAAAGTCTAGGGGCTATTAACTTTTCTGTTCAGTCAGTGATCGTCTTTCGCTACAATAGAACAAACAATAATATTCTCTCTCCGATTTTTTCCGTTACGCTCAGTTACACAAAGTCTCAGAGTTTTTGTCATTTAACTATTAGCAAATATTGAAAATATTTTCTCTCGATTACTTTTTTTCTAACTGATTTTACTTCAATACTGTGATGAGATTTATTATGAAGAATGCAAAACTAAAAGATTCGTGTTTAGTTCACTTAAAACTAAAATTATGTAACAAATTGCTGTAATTACAAACTAGTAATTATTTTATACAGTTGTAAATATATACTTACTAAAAAGACAATTGCAGTTAATATTTTGTATTTAAGATTTTTCTTATAAAAAATATTTATTCTTCAAACAAGACAAAAGTGAAATCAAATATATAACAATAAGTAAGAAAATATTTCATTTATTGATTGCTTTTTGATTTTGTAAAGAATTTACTTATGTTGCTCAATGAACTCTAAAAATAACTGACGATTTTTATCAGAGTAACATGATTTTATTCTTCTAAATGTTATTAAAAAGGTATTTAATTTATCATTTGTTAATGATAACGACAGTTTTGTTTAATAGTGCAAGTATTGAATAAGTTGACCAAGCAATCCAAAATGCAACTAACTCGCATTCAAAAGATTGGTATATTTGGACTCTGCGTTTTTATATATAGTATACTTTTTAAGACTGTAATCTTCCCTCGTGTGCTGAATTCGCAAGTGAAGCATGTAAGAGCTAACTTCAATTTTTATATAATAAAGTATGTCATATTACTTCACTACTTTAAGTTTGACATTTCTTCCAACGGATTAATAGAAAGTAGCTTTGAAAAACGGCTGGATAATGAGAGAAATATGGGGCAAATTTCCCTTTTCTCTTGATCTACAATTTTATTTCTTCAATGTCACGAATCCAGATGGAATTACGAATGGAGAGAAACCGATACTTCAAGAAGTTGGACCATTTGTTTATGAGTATGTCTTTTGTTTCAAATTATTTGAAAAATTCTTTGAACTTGTTATGATCTATTTTAATAGTGAGTGGCAGGAAAAGACGAACCAAATAGATCATGAGGCAGACGATACGGTATCATTTACGATGAAAAGTACATTCTACTTTAATAGAGAAAAAAGCGCCTTTTCTGACGAGGAAGTGTTAACAGTGCCTAATTATTTTATACTTGGTCTAATAAATACAGTTATGATAGAAAGGCCCACTGTTATAACACTCATAGGTAAGAATTTTTCACATTTTCGATGACATGTTTTGCGTTACATTTCTTAGACTTGCATACTGACGTAGAATATTATACAATAGATTCAACATTGTAAATCTATAAATATTCCTGGGATTAAGTCAATCACATTTTGTATCCATACTTTTTTATTTAAAAAATGTTTTTCTCTACTAAAGGTGTTCTTGCGTAGTGCAACGTATATATAATAAAACTGAAGTCAAATGTTATCTAAAAGTCAAGTAGAATACCTACATGTGTCTAAGGATTAAAAATCGAAAAATGATTTTTGTATAATATTCGAACGTACTGTATATTACTTTTGTGGTTCATAGTTTATCTGTAATTAAGATAAATAGACATTAACTTAATTAATTTTGAATTGACAATATTCAAACAGTATCTAATACACTGTAGTAGTACAAGACATCGCGGTAAGAGGTATAGTGTTGTGTGTAAAAAAATTGTTTTCGTTCCGCAAACATTAAAGTACACTTTACAAGCTTTTATACCGCCTCATAAAGAGCCTGTGCAAAAAGTTAAAATTTTAAACTATAATTGCATCAAGTTTTGTACGGTAACCGGTTTAGAAAAAAACACCATAAGATTCAACATATCGTAAATAATTAAAAATTATACTACCAATCACACAAATTTTCATGCACGAACGTCTTTAAATGAAAAAGAAATATAGCCTATGAAGTTAAACTTTTTGTCCCTTTTTCATTTCCAGACCCTCAATTAAATTACCTGTTAGGACTTATTTATTTCGAATATTGAAAAAAATGTATAGTCAAGTACACATATTATTTTTACCTCATTATATTAGAATCCTAAATAATATGTTACTACCCTCAAACGAGTTATTCACAATTTATTTATAACGCACTACTATTCGTTTATCATCTATTTATCTGTAATTAGGATAACTATCATCATCATTGTATCGTTTTCTCTCGATACTCTTTTCATAATTCTTTGAGCGTTTACTAAGTAAACATTACTATAACTATAGTCATAATCCATGCGCACTACGCGGGCTTCACTTTTTCATAGAAACAAAATCAACAAATCTTTTAGACTTTATTATAATACTTTTTGTTAACATTGTCTTTCCGAAAGTATAATATATTATTTATACTAATAGATTTGAATTCTAAATTTTGAGGTTAGGAACTAATTAATCGCAACAACATTTATTTTGTAATTAAATAATGAGACACAATTTGAATCAATATTGAATAATTTAATGATAATTTTATTGATTTACTCAAATGCACACATAAAACATTTAATTAATTTCTATACCAAAATATTCATTTTATATCAAAGAACATTTTGAATTTCGACACTATATTTAGACCGGATATTGAACCATCAGCCAATCGCATTGCTTCTTTAGATGCTTCACAACATCCTGTCATCTCTTTTTTAAGAGAGGACAACATCAGTGATTTCTGCAGAGACAAAGATTTTGTTTTCTTCTTTCATGATATTGATTGTGATAAGTCTCTATTATGGCTATGATATTATTTATATAAGTTTATGTTGTACTGTATAGGTATTCTAGAATTTTGTGCTATTTATTTCAAGGTCCTCGTCTCATCTCATCCTTCTAAAACATTAAATTTCATCTCTTTTGTTGTTATTATATTTTATTATATTCAATCATGTTGTATTATATTTTATTATATTTTTACACTTTTGTTATTTTTTTCTTATATTTGTACTGTCTATAGTGTATTAATAATTTTATAACGAATTTTTAAGTTTTAGTACAAATTTATAGTTTCGAAACTTCATACGTCACAGGAAAAGAATCGTGAGTGTGAATTATTATTTTTCATCACGCAGTAATCGGTATACAATGGTGTTTTATATTTCGAGTATTGTGCAATCACACGAGGGCGTAAAAATAGTCATGCTACCATAGTAAAAATATTTTTCGATGCACCAGTTGTAAAATATTTGAACTCAAAAGTGTACATATTGGAGTATAAAATAAAAGAACACAATCACTAGTAGAAGCTAGACCCATTCTCTCTAAAAATAAATATTAAATAATCAAAAACAACGCGTTCGCGCTTGTGTATAGGGATAAAATAAATGATAATTTTACTATGAAACGGGATAAATTTGGGTATGAGATATTCTTCAAATTAACTTCCGTATATTAATGTAAAGTTCTCTGTCTATCAAACTTGTCTTTTCCGTATACGTCAGGAAGAAAATAAACCCGCGTTATTTGAATGTAAGGCACAACTGCTCAGAATGATCGTCGTCGCGGCTCGACGATTCCGCGGAGGCAAGGGTATCAGAGACAAGGTTATGTGAACGGTCATAGGTTTAGTATATAGGGGACAACAATAAATTGTATTTTTACCACACCTAGAATACAATTAAAATATGCGTTGCGTTGCCCACTGACAAGAAGTCGGGATCCGCCACTCAGCACGAGCGGATCAATATAATTATTTTCGATTGGGTCGGTAAACGCAATGCTGGTCACTCCCTAACCCGAGCCGAAAATACAAAGGAAAATTCCGATTTACAAAAGAGGCTTACCGTAGAGGCGTGTACTTCTCTTGTCGCTTGCTTCGTAATCCGCCCGCTGCGTCAAACCTTATCCTTCGATCGATTTTAAAGTGTTCAGGCTGAATCGTCAACTCCAGCCTTTAAGTACAGAAGCTTCAAACCCCAGAAGTGGCTATATAGGACTGCTCGCGTGCGCTACTTTTTGGCGATGTTATTATAGCTATGTATATATAGATTTGAATAGCTATTTAAAATTTGGTACAATTAAGCAACTCATCCTCTTATCCATTGTCATTTTTACAAATGTCATTTATTCTATTAGGAATTACATTGTTACTAAATATCCTAGTCAGAACTATGCACTGACATATGGATTAGCAAGAACACGAAATATACATACCAACATATCAATTTTTAAAGAAATAGCTTGAAGGAAATGTTTAGGTTGTGTAATTAATTAATTATCATAATCATAATATATATTAATATTTCAATCAATATTAATGCAGGAAAAGCAATAGATAGTATATTCAGAAAACCACGTAACATTTTTATGAAGGTAAAAGTAAAAGACATACTTTTTGATGGATTTCCTGTTAATTGCAATGTGAAAGATTTTGCCGGCACAGCAGTATGCGGTGAATTGGATGCTAATATTGAAAAACTACGATTTAAAAAATTGGAAGAAAACGTATATTCTATGTCATTTTGGGGACCGGTACGTATCTATTTAAACTATTACTTTAACGTTTATACATTTCAGATATTATAACAACACATTTTTGGGTATGATATTTGTTATAAGCTATAAATACAATTTAATCGATAGATTGAAAGTTTGTGTGATTCAATTGAGTTTACGATTTAAAATGATAAAAAAAACGAGAAAAAGTGTTGGGAGGTGGAGACTAATTGCTAAATACTTATGAGTTTTGTATTTGATTCTAGTCCTGTAACATTGGTTGTAATTTTATTTATTAATAATCATTAAAAACTATTTTTCATTTATTGTGCCATAGATAGTTGTAAAAATATAATTTTATTTATAGCAAAATTAAAATTTTTTTGTTATTTTTATTTCAAATAAATAATCGTACCTAAAATGTTCCCAAATGCAATGAATCCCTTTGGATTTCGACCAACAATGGAATTTATTTTAAATATTAAATGTTACATATACATTGAAAATATAAATAATAAAAATAAGAATGCAACGCGTGCTTAATATTTTTTTAATAAATCGTCAGTCTCTCTTCTCCCACGTTGCTTGAGCGTCGAAGGAACTTTCTATGGCGGAAAATAAAATGTAAAACAAATTATAACTGTTCGAAATTCATACATACAGCATTAACTAATTAACATATTACTTTTTCAAATCCTTAAAAATATTTGTTTCAAATGTTATAATGAAATACTTTTTTATCTATATATTTTAAATAATTCCTATATAACTAATTTTATAGATGAATGCCACTGATGCTGCAGCCCGACTTCGTGTTTATCGAGGTATTAAGAACTTCATGGATGTTGGCACCGTCATAGAGTATGATAACAAACCAAATATATCAACTTGGGGTGATGACTATTGTGACACATTCAATGGAACTGACGGAACAATCTTTCACCCATTCTTTGACAAAAACGGAGGAGATGATATGCTTGCATTTAATGGAGATCTTTGTCGAAATATCCCTTGCTACTTTGATTCAAAAAGCAAATATAGTGGTACATATATATATTTACTATAAATTTATAAAATAAGTGAAATGGTTTTTATTCATTTTTTAAAATCATAAACATTCTAAGGAACTCAAAAGGTTGCAATGAAAAATTGAATGTTATATTGAAATAAAATGTAAACAAGCTAATGAACTGAAATTGCTAAACACAAATCTAAGTGGAAACTTATTAGTCTGTCAAGAATTTTACTTATACTTTACATAGAATTAAATTGATACATAAACTCTTCATAATTCGTGATGTTTAAAATGTGTAACATTCTAGGTCTGAAAACGCTTCGGTATACCACGGATTTAGGAGTTGATCCAGAAAATAATCCACAACAGAAATGTTACTGCAGAACACCGGATTCATGCTTGAAGAAAGGCGTCTTTGATACATATAAATGTACGAAGGCACCGTTGATCATTTCCAATCCGCACTTTTACTTGGCCGATCCTTATTATTTGAGTATGGTTGAAGGCTTGAAGCCTGTAAAGGTAATAGATAATAAATTCTTTAAATTTTTTAATTACAACAATATAAGATACATAATACTAGTCATCTCTAAGCGCGCTTCGCGCGCCACTTTTGCTTTTGTAACCTAGCAATCCATTACTCCCACCAATCAAATCACGAATAACATGATTTCACAACAAATCCATCGTTTTCTTAAGATAGAGAATTCGTTTTTTATAGGAAAATCATATGCTTATTGTTGATCTTGATGCATTTGCTGGTGCTCCAGTTCATGTTCATAAAAGAGTTCAGTTTAATATGTTTATAACAAAACATGAAAAGTTTAAACTAATGAAGAATTTTCCAGACGCATTGCTACCTCTTTTCTGGATAGACCAAGTTGTTATCTTACCTGATTTTCTTTTAAAAGAAATAAAATTCGGTCATCTCATGTATAGTATAGGAATGTGAGTATTATAAAATTGTCTATATTTCTAAAATTACGTATTTTAACATATTTTAAAAATAAATGTTTTTATAAATTATATTTTTAGTTTTTTTCAATATTTCTGCATGTTTGCTGGATTGGGATTATGTGGATATGCAGGGTTTAGACAGTATCAATCAATGAAAAACTCTAAAAAACTTAGTCAAAAAGTGATAACAACGGAACTAAAAAATGGTGACACAATGGATAAGTCTGACAGAACAGTTTCAAAAAACATTAGTATAATTGTACCACCGCCAGTACCACCGCAAGTTGCTTAGGGTTATAAGTGAATTTAAACGAATGGATTATATACTTTTTTCATAATATATAAATTCTTTTTAAATTGTTTAAGTGATCGATTCACAAAGTTTCTTCGTTGCAAACGTTTATTTTTCTTTTTTTTTTGTATATTTGTAGTTTTTAAAAAGAAGTATCCTATTAATTCAAATTTGAAACATAGATTCACATTGACCCATGGTAAAATAGAATATTATATTTTTATTGTGTATTTTAAAACATGTAAATATTTAATTAGCTTTAATAAATAAATATTTCAATTGTACACAAATATATAACTTAAAAAAACATCTAAAGCTCATGTAAATTAGAAATAACTGTAATTCTTTACAATGAGCTAAAGGTATAGAGTCATGGCCGTGTATAAAGAAATTACATTTATATACCTGAGAAATTCTGATTAAGTTCATTATTTTAAATCGCACTTTATACATATGCAAGTGTACATAAGAACTTTTCGCTTGTACGTCAATGATTGAGTGTCTCAGTGTGTGCATACATTCTCGAGGCTCTACTCGATAGAAGCACGTTATCCCTGTTCAGTCTCTCGTAGCTGCTCATACCGGTGCAGTGAGCTTTTTAATCGCAACGTTAGCCCCTATTTTTTCATCTATAGAATGTTGTACATAGCTGTAAATTTTTAAGCTTCTGAATTTTTAAATACAAAATAGTATTTTGCTTTTTATATTAAGTGTTTCTTTAGAAAAGTGTAACTATATAATAATTAATTTTAAAAATAATCTAAATACAACGTTTTTAAAAGCAGGGCGGAAAATATATTTCAAAGTTATTTTAAACTATATTAGTTCTGATGATTCTGCAGAACTTGGATACTCTGAAAATTAAATTACATAAAATTGAAGCTAACCAGAGCTTTCAGAATTGCATAAAGTGGGAAACTTTATAATGTTAGTTTTGTATACCACATATATTATAATTAGTTCATAATTTTTGTTTTTTAACTATACAAACAAATCTACATGCGTGAATTCAAAATAAAATAAATAAAATACACTGAGAAAAAAACGTGTTGATGGCAAAGATTATATTGCACAGTAAAATATAGCAACAGTATATATCGAATATAGACGTTTATACTATCCTTTCTAGTATAATAAACTATAATGCTAAAAATATCAGTTCATCTAAAACAACTTTAAATTGTAGTAAACGCGATATATCACAATTTTGTATATGTTGTGTGAAATATTTTTAAAAAGGGGAAGACTCGGTTAAGACAGTACATTTAAATAAATAATTAAATAAAAAATAGATATCTATAAACAAAATATACATTTTTTAAGATTTTCTAATAACGAAATAGAATATAAGTGGAAACTCAGCAAAAATAACTAAAATATTAAAAAAGATAATTTTTGATGGCTCGAAAAATCAACCGAATAAAATGAAACACCTTTTTACAGTTAAAAACAATAAAAAATGTAATAAAACAAATTTTTACGACCGAAGTGTTACATCTTGTGTGATATTAAAACATTTTAACATTTGTTAAACATAATTTTATATTATAATGAATAACTTATTTATAATGACTCTTGAAATATAAATAAGAATTAATATTCCTAGAAAGTTTGAATTGCACACCTAAAACCCAAAGTAAACACATTTACTTACGTTGATGAAATATCGTTTATGTTTTGAACCTGATTAGTGCGGACGACTAATTTATAATGATATATGGTCAATAATGCTGTTGTCTACTTAATGATCACTATTATTTCGCACGATGCACGATGGGTATTTTAAATACCCAAGAAAACTGAGTGCTTTGTCTTGCCCGAGATTCTCCTACAGTATTCGATATCACATCTTACAGACGGCTTTATCATATAGTATTCACCCCATTCATTAGTATATAATAATGTCTTATCCAAATAATATTATATTTTACAGTACTTACATAAGTATGGATCTCATATTTTTTTCTCAGTGTAATTTTTAAATTATCGTCAGATCTGTTCGTATGAATTTTTAAATTCCTTATTTTTTAATAGATTGCTAAATATTATTTATTAAAATTACCATTTTACATTTATTTTAGAGAGAAACATCGGTTTAATTTGATTTAGACGTTTGAGTTCGCAGATACAAAATAGTCACAATTTGAAAGATTTATAAAATAAAAACGTCAAGTTGATTCTAATTCGCATTACCGTGACATTTTATGAAGAATCCTTTAAGCAAAATATGAGAAATAATTTATAGTGTGAAATTTTTATATAAATAAACAATTAAAACTATACACTTTCAAGAAATGTAAAAAAATCCATAACACTGATCCCCGCGTCAAGAATAGCCTTTGCGAATGTTAGGGCGCAACTTCGGAATTCCAAGAAATTTCGACTGTTTCTGAAAGTCTTGAACGATCTTGTTGAAGAAGATAAATCTGCAAAAATGGCTATGCCCAAAATGAAAAAGATGGGTATTATCGGCGGGTGTATGTTCGTTTTTAGTATTCTTTTCAAAACAGCTATCTTTCCGGCTGTACTGAAATCAGAAGTTAAAAAGGTACGTATATTACTTAATATTTTTTATTTTAAATTTCTAAGGTAACTCGGGGTCATTTAGTTACTAACAAGGAGAGTATCTCGGATCCGGATCATAGATTTTGCTCAAACTTTGAGATATGATTTTAGATATCGAAATATGAAGGAAGCCACAATATTAGATCCTAACATTAGCCACGTGCCAACATCTCAAAAACTAAACTAAAAACTATTAGATCCAAACGCTTCAATAAACAGAAGTTATCGACGTTTTCAGCTGTATTTTAAGGAAATACTGAAAAAAGTGTCATATCTTTTATATTAACTATCTAGTCTGAACAAGTCTCACATAGAATTGTAAATAAATACACTAAAACTAGAGAGTGCGAGTATTCCATTACTTTTGTAGAAGCAACTAAAAACCACTTATAAATAGATGAAACCTACACGGAATGCTCATTTTAGCTACGGCAGCATAAAGTTACTAATACAGTATTGTTTGTTGATCCTAATAGCGTATGATTTTTAGCACGCGCAGTATGATACTCCTCGTTGCTACATGAGTAAACAATATGTGCGCGAAGAGTAGCGTCATCGTACTAGTGTAGCTTAAAAGTTGTCACACGTCAATAGCAAAAGTTTCATACAAGAGTCACGGACGGATCGTCTAAAACCATTGCACGAATTCCATGCTCTCGTGGTTATAGACTCACTGCTTTCGGAGCATGGAAATATCTTCTGCACTACTTAGCATGAATTTTATACTTTCGCAGTTGCCACCGTAGCATTAATACTAACATTAATAGCATTATACTCTTAGAGTTTGAATTTGTGCTACATTTACATGGACTTCATGCTACTCAAGTAAAACAGAAATGTATGATTCTATAGCGTGAGCTTTCGTACCATCATAGCTAAATTGAGTTCTCCGTGTAGAACTTCAATTTCATGTGTATCAGATGCATATTTTATTGCTTAACTTTAGACTAATGTAACTTTAGAAGGAATTGATATTTTTTAATTCTAAAAGAAGTAACGGAAAGCTTGCACTCTCTAGTTTTATTGTATTTTTTTACAATTCAATGTAAGACTTGTTTAGACTAGGTAGTTAATATAAAGGACATAGCACGTTTTGCAGTACTTTCCTTAAAATACAGCTAAAAATGTTATTGAAGCGTTCAGATCTAATATCGTGGCTTCCTTCATATTTCGGTATCTAAAATCATATCTCAAAGTTTGAAAAAAATCTGTGATCCGGATCTGAGATACTCTTCTTGTACGTTAAATTTATCCACAGTTCG
This sequence comes from Torymus tubicola, assembly GCA_035583055.1. Lineage (NCBI taxonomy): Eukaryota > Metazoa > Arthropoda > Insecta > Hymenoptera > Torymidae > Torymus > Torymus tubicola. The sequence continues at coordinate 29,549 of JAWWEQ010010365.1, read as the reverse complement.
AATTCTCTATCTCTATTTTTCACTTTATAATTTCATTTTCAACTTTGAAGCCACATGCTCATTCCACAAACACGATTTTCAATTCTAGTTAGCATTCTAAAACCAAGAACCATCACTATTACTCATCTTAATTTTATTTTACTCCTCTTTCACTCATAAACTATTGCATTTCATTTCTATATCAGTATTCATGGTTCGTTTTAGTTAATTTTTATTTGAAATTGCAAATTACTTGATTTTTTTAACGGTTACATTTACCAGAAAGATTGTAAAAAATGTATTGCCTGTATACGTCCTTAAAAATTTTATTTTACAAAATAAAACTACACAAAAAAGACTTTTTATTATTTTTAATGCTTATGATGTTACAGTCGTATGTAGATAAGAGATGCTACTTTTTAAATTCTTTGTGCCCGCAGTATTATAATAATTTATTCTCTATCTAGTCCCAAAAAGCAAATTTAATTTTTTCATTAATTTAGTAGTTAAGAATACAATTTTAATAGAAAATATTGATTTTTCAAAACAAAATGATATTTTTATAAAAATTGTAATTTATGCCCTCAAAATTGAATTTGCTTAGTTAAGAAAAAGAAGAAGTTGATCATTCATAATAATTATGTATATTTCAATGCGGAATTGTATTAGGAAATTGTAGTAAAAATTTCAAGTGAATCATACCAAAGGTCATCGAGATCTACTGTTGGTCTATATACAAGGTGTCAGTAAAGTCCCGGGACGACTGAACATTTTCTAAAGTACTTAATTTCTGAAAACGGTCAAGATCATTCCTTTAGTAATTTTAAATAAGGAATTAACATTAACATTAATTAACATCGGATTCCTTGTTCAAAGTTACTAAAGGAATGACCTTGACCATTTTCAGAAATGAAGTACTTTAGAAAATATTCAGCCGTCCCGGGACTTAATTGACACCCTGTATAAACTGTCGTATAAAACATGTTTATTAAGATTGTAATAATACGCTGTTTGAGCACTAGATTTCTTTCAATAAGATTAAGTTGATGTAATACGTTAATTTTATTTTCAATAGATATTGTAGACAGTATTTATACGGTTTTATTTTATTAAATGTTTTAATTCTGAATCATTTTAAATCTATTAAAAGAATAGGAGAATAATAAACAATCATTCAAAATTGTTAAAACCTACTCATAATTTTAATAATTAAAAAAATTCTTATTTTCTCTTTCTAATTGTTCATAATAGTGGGTATACTTATTTTATTTTCGCGTATTTTTTTGCACCTAAAATAGCATACAATTTTTTCGTGCATTATATAGAAAAGCAGGTGAAAATTAAAGAGCCAACTAATATAACTGATATTTTCAGGGTGTTGCCTTGAAACCTGGTTGGATGATGAGAGAAATATGGAGTAAATTCCCGTTTGTGGTTGAGTATCATTTTTATCTTTTTAATGTAACAAATGCCGATGCAATTAAGGACGGAGCAAAACCAATAGTACAAGAAATTGGTCCCTACGTCTATGAGTACGTTTTATGTTTTTTGAAAATTATAGAGAAAAGCGATTGCGTATTGTATTACATAAATAATATATTTTTATTATATTTGTTATTTTGATGAACTTTTCAACTACTTATATAAACTTTAAAAATTCTCAAATTTGATAGTTCCTAAATACCTTTATATATTTTTATAATTATTCTAAAAAGTATAATTTAATAAAGTTTTAAATTTAAAAATCAATAAAATAGAAAAAATAATGTAGAGCAATTGAAGCTAATTAATGGATATGTTTATCATCTAAAATAACTATTCATTTTGAATGTTGTATAGAGTAAATTGATTTTTTTTTAATTACTATTAGTATCTAGTTTATAATCTAGAAATACTAGGCTTGATAAAACATTATGAAAACTGAATGGTTTAAATTATAACCAGTAATATGAAGTTTTTAACTTTATGAGCCTCGCTTTTCCAAATAATGACTTTTTATTAAAAAAAATATTAAATATATTATCTTAATTTATTTTTAATGAATTAAAATTGTTATGAATTAATTTTGATTTTTGTCAATAGTACATATCACGAAAAAGTAAATCAAGTAGATAACGCAGAAGATGATACCATTACATACCAAGTAAAAAATACATATTACTTCAATGCTGAAAAAAGTAATGGTCTTACTGGCGAGGAGGACATCACCCTTCCACATTTTTTTGCACTTGGCTTAGTTAATGGAGTGCTAAAAGAGAAAGCTAGTGCATTACCTGTTATAGGTATAAAATTATGTTCATATAATTTCCTTTTATGTATTACTTTGAAAACACCAATATACAACTGTTTGATTTATTATAGGTAAAGCAATAAATAGTATATTAAATAGTCCTAAGAGTATGTTTATCACAGCCAAGGCGCGAGACATACTGTTTGATGGAATTCCTTTCGATTGCAACAGAGAAGACTTTGCAGGAAATGCTGTTTGTTCAGAAGTAATTGCTCATTACGACGATTTTAAATTAGTTCATCGTGGCAACAATATCTTCGCTATGAGTTTTTGGGGAGCTGTAAATATAAAAATTTTGTCAAATTTATTATTTTCAATTTATTATTTTAATAATGCAATTGTTTTGATGATATAGAACAATGCTACAGAAAGTAAAGCGAAAACTGTAGTTCTCAGAGGTCTAAAAAATATACAGGATGTCGGTAAAGTAGTTGAGTACGATGGCAAAAAAAATATATCAATATGGGGTGATGATTATTGTGACACGTTTAATGGGACCGATGGCACAGTTTTCCATCCATTTTTCGATAAAAAAGGAGGTGACGACCTAGTTGCTTATAATCCTGATCTCTGTCGCAGTATCAGCTGCTATTATGATTCTTATGTAAAATTCGCAGGTTAGTACATAGTATTTGTATGCTTTCTTTTAGATTTTTGATCTATAATGGAAAACTATTGTATAAACTATATCTTCTTGCATATGTAATTGCATAGAAGTAAGAATTATTTTTAAATTTTTGGTGTAGGTAGATCATTCTTTATACTTTATAGGCTAAAAATGGTCGTGTTAGATTAAAATGAAGGAATTAAAATTTTTGAGACTGACTTTTTTTACATAGAGATTCGTGGAATTTCTGTTACTCATATATTAATGATCTATAAGTGAAAAAATGTATTTAAAAACAAATTTTATCATTTTAAAAATATACTGTTTATGTGTATTTTAGGTCTGAAATTAATGCGGTTTACAGCAGATTTAGGAATTGATGCGGAACATAATCCCCATCATAAATGCTACTGTCCAGACCCTGATCAATGCACTATACAAGGAGGTTATGATTTATATAAGTGCAATAAAGCACCGCTCATTGTTTCAAACCCTCATTTCTATTTAGCTGATCCTTATTATATAAGTAAAGTGGATGGTTTAAAACCTGACAAGGTATATAAATAAGAATATGTGTAAAATTATATTTCTTACAGTCAGAAACATTATAATAGGCTATTTGTTTTATTTAGATTAAAAAAATATCTTAATTTTTAAATTAATAAATTTTTTTTTACAGGAGAAACATATGATAGCAGTTGATGTTGATCCATTGACAGGTTCGCCTGTACGAGCTCATACAACAGCGATGATGAGCATGAAAATAATGAAATTAGAGAAGCTGAAACTTATGAAAAATTATCCCCAAGAAGCCTACTTACCACTTTTCTGGTTTGATGAAGTTACTATTATATCGGATCATCTTATAAAGGAGATAAAAGCTGGTCACCGATCGGCAAAAATGGCAGGGTAATTAAATATTTATAGCTTATTTAGGATAATATGATAAAAAAAAGTTCAAGTAACAAAATTTATATCTATAATTATAATGAATTTTGCAGCATATTTGGATATCTTATGATGTTTGGAGGACTAGGACTGGGTGGATACTCGGGATACCTATATTACCAATCGACACAAACTCAAAACAAACTCCAAAGTCAAGTCACAAAACCAAAAACTGCTAGTAAAAATGGCAGTGGCGAAAAACAAATACAAATTAGCACGTTACAACCAGCTACAGTACCAACAAATGTTGATTAGTACGTTACCTCAAGTCACTCGTAACGTAATACTTGACTAATGAAAAGTGCAGTGTGATACAAAATACATAAAGTACTATACAGGGTTGAATCTCATGTATTCTAACATTTAGGAAATGATTTTTGTTTGCATTTGTTACTTTTATCTCTAGTTAATTGTATAAAATGATTAGAAAATGGTTAATATCACAAAAATTATTTTTAAAACAAAAAAATAACGTTAGTTTTTCACGTGGTTCAAAAAAAAATTCTTAACTGAAAGCCTTGAGTTAAAATTTTGTGTACATGTCCGGAATAGTCAAAAGATTTAATTAATTATAGCAAACATTTTAAATTATTACATTTTAGAGAAATATCAGTTGTACAGGAAGACTTTGCAGATCATTGTTACCTTTAGTTGTTTAATTTAAATTTCTTTTAATTCAAAATGATTTTTTCGTAATATACTTATTTTATGGATATACAAATGTGTATGAAGTTTCACATAATTATTTAACGTACACATTTTAAGTAATTACAAATGGCACCATTTTTTACATGTATTCGTATATTTATATATTATATTCGTAAATTTTAATGTTGATAATTATTAGATGAAGTATTATTATATTCTACTTATAACTGAAAATGAAACATAATTCATTATAATTTAATTTAGAATTTCGCCGTAAATACGTCGTAAATATCCGTAATTGTAATAAATCTAATCAAAACTTTCATTTTTCTCTATGAACTTAAAGATCTTTCATTTTTTATGTGTAATAATTGTTGAATTTGAATATTTGTGAAATTGCAAACACATGTAAATATATTATAAAGTAATATTATATATCACGATTATAGATATAGTAGATATCTTCGTGCTGTGTATTCACGAAGGTTTTGTAGAAATGCAACGGTAGCTTATAGATTTGTAATCAATTTATCTTTATAAAAAAACGAATGCGATATTAATAACAGTATGAAATTATTACTATTAATCAATTTTGTTATTTTAATAAATAAAACTATTATTGTTAAATCTTCTAAAAGAAGTATATAAATCAATATGTTTATTACAATTATGGTTTATGTAAATATATATTAATAATAGTAATAATTTATCATGATCAGCCTATTTCGTGATCTTTTGACATTTATGTTTATTAACTATTTATACCAATTTATTATACAAAACAATAAATCAAATATTTTCTAAAAATTGACTTTTTATTAATAATGGCAATAGTTCTAATTTTTTTTTATTCTGCTATAATTATTAAATTTATACGCTAGTTTCATATTCAATTTTGAAATGGGATTGAAGTGATAGTCTATTTTTTCATATATGTATGATTTTATTATTATTTTCTATTTCATTACGTGTATGATTTATAAATAATAATGTTATGTGCACGTAGTACAGATTAATGCCTGAAAATAAGTTATAGGAAAAATACTATTGTTCACAGCGCTTTTACAGCAGACACCGATTCATATCACATACAAACCAAATGATACGTTACAAACGAATTAATGAACTATCAAAATAGAAATATCTTTTATTAAAAAATAATAATTTGAAATTCATTCCTGTTTATATGTGTATTAAATGGAAATGGATTGCCAGAAACATTTGATATTTGATATATTAAAACAAAAAAATAAGAAAAGAATTCTTATTGTTTCACTCTCACATTTTGTACAGAGATCATTCGTTACATAAAATATCTCATTTTTGTGTATTTGTCGATTTCGACAAATTCTCATCATCGTCCTTCATATAATATTCAATTAAAACATCATTTCCTTCTCAATAATATATTTTTAATCCCTTTCGAATACGGTTATCGAGTGTATTTGAATACCATAATACGTATTAATGGTTATTATTAATTCAACGAAGAAAATTTTATTATCTTATATATACGTATTTACACTAGATATTTCGACAAATAAAATGTACGATGAATGAAAAGTTTCTGTGAAGTATCTTTTTTTTATAAATATTGACGTATAAAGTTTAAATCCTTAAACCTATTTAAAGTACACAAAATTTTCTGAATCCTACAGTAATATTGCGCATATTCGAATGTTCCACTTTTCACCGTCCACGATGCCGCGTGTAAATTAATCAATCATTTTTAAAATATATAAGTTCATAAAAAACACACTCTCCTCCTCTATTCACACGACGCATTCACAAAGAAAAGATTATTCCTTATATAAGACTGTTCTACATATGAAAGTACACAAAAAAAAAAAAAGAAAATTCGCGATGTATTCAGTCTTGCGCGAGCTCCCCCTTACGTAGTATATAGTCCAATAGAGTGAATTCCCAACAGCTTGATAGAAATAATGATTTGGGGATTAAGAGCCACGTACAATAAATCATTTCCTCCGATGCAGTAATTTATTTGAGTATTACAATGCGTTATTCGATGAAAAGTTATATATATATATTAATTCTAATGCATAGTCGTCAATCTCCCTCATTGTGATAATTCAATCGTAAATTATCACCGTATATATAGCTGTGTTTTCCGCAATATTCAAGGCTGGCGTTGCTAACTACCATTAGCGCGAGTGTAAAAAATAAATATACATAACATCAAGCGTTATGACACAGTGAGATCACTTTATGTAAGAATGACGAGCGAAACATCAGGCCAACATACGCCGACAATTTACCATGAATCTCCTCAACCTTTACTCGCCACGCATCAACGCACATCAGGAAGAATAGAAAAAAATCTCAACCGTCCCTCTGGCCTTTCTCATTGGCCATTTTCTTCTTATGCCTGCGTGCCGCTTCCTTGTTCACTGCGGCATTCGAGTCGCTCTTGCAAAGCAACACGTTTTTATACGCGCTGCGGTATTCGGAGCTCATGACGACGTAGATGACGGGGTTGATGCAAGTTGTCAGGTAGATGAGTATGTAACCAGCGATGTTGAGGCCACGCCAGTCCATCGCGTTGCCGTAGAGTTTGGTAATGGTGATGGGTAGGTAGCAGACGAGAAAGGCAACGAAAATCACGCAGATCATCTTCAGAAGCTTCCGGTCCTTTGTCGACATGTTACCGCCGCCGTCAAAGGCACGACCGCCCCGCACGCTACGTAATCGGGATCCCCGTCGCGTGGCAGAAGCTGCGGCAGCAGCGGCGATACCTCGGCAACTGTTGCTCGGGGTGATGTCCCCGGGTCGGCTGCAGGCGCTCGCACGCCGACGTTCCGGGGGTGAGTTGGAGCGAGAGCTCGCGCCGTCGTCTGATACCTCATCGTACCTGGTGGATGAATTTTATGGTTAGTACAATGTTGCAATGTTTTGCAGCTATAAGATAATCTAGATTTTTATTTATAGAATCACCTGGAAATACGTTTGAAGTAGTATTGATCATGACAAAAGGTTTAAAGTAGGAAAAATATTGTTTCAAATATTGTTAAAAGATTGAAAAAATAATTTAGCAGTAATGGTTTACTATTGCTATATTTTGAAAAAGAAAAAGAAATTCATTTACAAATATTTAGAAATACTGCAACATTATCAATATGTAGAGCTATAACATTAAGAAAAAAAAATAACTTCATTTCCAACGATACTAAATATTTCAAAAACTCTCATAATTGAATAATCAATTGACCGCGAATTCTTGGCTTTTGTATATACTAAAATCGATACCTGCTTGAAAAACTCTAACCGCAAACACTGTAAAGCTCTATTCCACTCACCTGTAGGTTGACGGAGGACTGAGAAACCGTGCGGCAGACACGCCGGATTTTTGCAAATTCTGCGAGTCGAGTATCTGTTCAGAACCACTTAATCCGTTTTTCGGGCTAGCCTGCAGATTAGTACAGTTGTTTACGTCGATGTACGGTAGCTGCTCTAGGCTACGCGCGAAATTGGAATCGGAATGGTTATCGTGTACGCGTACTACAGGGATAACGCGTTCCTCGAATTGCTGCTGCTGTTGCTGTTCGGCGGTCGTCGGAAGGGAAGTTTTACGTAGAGAAGGTGTACGTTCACGGGCACATCCTACCATTAGATTATGGTGATCACACTTGAGCGGAGAGCCGCCGTACTCGCTCGCTGTCGTATGCGTCACCTGGCAACTCATCGAGCCGATTGCCGAGTCCTCCATCGTTTTCGAGATTTTTGGTTGCAGTCCAGCCTGAAATATGTGCATTTTTAACGATGTATGAAGTTCTAAATTTTTCAAAATCAATACATATAAAAATTAAAAATTTAACGTAAAATTTTATATGAAAGTTAATGGATTATTGTTTCGAATAAGAAATTTTTTGTTGTTAAATTTATTGTATTTCAAGTTTTTCAGGTGACTAATATTCTATATTGCATTTCCAAAATATTAACGAAATTCTTTTAACAACTTTTTACTGTTTTTCTATTACTAGCAACTGAATGTTCTCATATTCTTGATAATTTAGTATAATATTGACGACTGCAACAATTATGCACTTTTATATTTTATTTTTTTTTTCTATTTTCAACTTTTTTCCCGAAAATCTCGAGCGTCAACGAACCCTGCGAGTTTTGTATAGAAGCTTCCGACATCATGGTATCGGTTGTCCAGTCGCATGGAGAGAAGAAAGCGCGGATATGTATTAGAAAATTTTCACATGCACGTTTTTTTACATTTCTTTTTTTGCTCTACCGTTTTAATAATTTTATTGTTTTAAATATATACGTGTTTCTATTATTTCCTAACTTAATATGTTAAGTCGAAAAATTCTTCAAAAATTAACCAATTTTCACAAATCCACACTTCACACAATTACATATGTCAAAACTTACAAATTTCTGCGTGATCTCGGGCCCGCGACTCTTCTTGGCCGTTTTCCTCACGATGATGAATATCCTCGCGTAGCATACAGATATAGCAACGCAAGGCGCTACGAATGCCAATATAAAGAGAAACTGTTTCGGACTTCTGCCGTTCACGTCCGGTAGGATCGAGCAAGAGCCAATCAGCGGATCGAGGCCGAATCTGCCCCACTGCTCGAACCAGGTTGGTATAAGGGCTCCAAAACCGCCGACCCACGTTGCCAGCACCATCAGCAGCAAAGATCGCCGATTGTACAATCTGCGACACAGGTTCCACTGATTTTGCGCGGTAAGTCGACCGCTGTGCGACAGAACGAAAGAAAAAACGAAGCGTGCGGTGTGATGTTTGATTTCTTCGGCTTTACTGAAGTCGAATAAGTATGGGGTGCATATTGCAGTAAGCTATCTACAATTCGATCGCCCGCAGAGACCAGGAAATGAATTTTATCAATGTGTGTTTCGGTAGACCGTGCGGGAACCGCAATTATAAATCGCTTTACGATCGCGTTAAAATCTCGCGTCAGCCGAGCAATAAAACCTGTGCGCGACCACTAAAATCTAGGTCTTTTATTAAAATTCGCGCGGGACAGAAGTATGTGACCGGAATGACTTTCATAAAAGTAAAACTTTACGGCGATCCCCGCATATAGCTCATTTTGTTCGGAACTCTGGGTGGAGGCTCGAGCAGAGTTTTATGCACTCTCGAATGCAGTTATATTTCTATCATCGTTATACGAAAGAAACGAAAGAGGATGAGGTAAAGTTTACTGCCCGACATATTGAATATATTATAGTATGTTTTAACGTTCCGGATGATATCACACCCCTTCTGTCGTAAAAATTATGTACGGTTTGTGACATCTTCAATAACCGTATCAACATTTTTCATAACCCCATATAGCGCGATAAATACTTTACCTCGAAAATATAGTAAAGAAGTAAATGAAATAATAAAGCAACAGGATAAATAAACGTACGTATATACACGGCAACGAGTAAACTTACTTGGGATACAGCCTCGGATGGCTGATCATGATGTACCGATTGATGGTGATGGCAAGGACGGTGAATAGGCTAACGGCCACTAAGCCGTACCTCATCAGTGGAAAGAGCCGACAGAGTAGCGGTCCATGCGTCCAAGCGCTATTCCAGAACGTCGAGGTTGCCAGTGGCAAGTTGAAACAGCAAAAGAGCAGATCCGACGTCGACAGGTTCATGATGAAGACCGCCGTTGCGTTTCTCAGCTGCTAATCAAAAAGCCAGGCAATTCGTCAGTTAGCTTGCGCGGACGTTGCGTCAGAATATTGTCGAGTGCTCGCGATGTTCTATTTTAAGTATCGCGGGGGGTCCTTTGTACGCGGTGATAAATTTGGAATGATTGCGAGAATTGTATTAGTCATATGCTGTTGTGGATGTTTGCCTTATAAAGAAAAAACGATGGAGTTGGTTGTGAGGCGACAGGAAGGCGTTCTTATTAAAGTTATATAGCGAGTTAATGAAATATTCGCGTTATATATTTGATAATTTAAATTAGTTGTACATATATAAATTAGAGGCTTGAATTTGGACTGCTTCGAGCGAATTCATATTAAAGTTATCCCTTTACATACTAATATAATCTTCGACTCACATTCGGTTGTACAAACTACTTCAAACATTGTGGAAGGACGGTTTGCATGGCGGATTGTGCAGTCACCATCTCGGCTGATCACCGGAGTTAAGCAACATTGGGCGCGGGTTAGTACTTGGATGGGTGACCGTGGTTTTTTCTGACGAGACTTTTGTGTGTTCGGTTAATATTTTCACTAACCGAGCGCGTGGGGGAAGATGTGTGAAATATTACAGTTTCAGTAAATTGAAATTATTCAAAGTGTGTTTCATAGACCATTCTGCAGCGGGTTTTCCCGATAGAATTTACCCCTCGCGGTTGTTTACCCGTTAGGTTTTTCACGACTTACAAACATAACCCTAGGTGAATGCGGAGAGGAGTAGGTAAGTAGGTGTAGGGGTTAGTAGAGAAAGTAGTTAAGGCAAAAACAAGGTTGCTGTGGAGTATATAACGGTGTATGGATAAATTAAGTGTGGATGGGATACCGCAACACGGCTAGGTCCAAGAGGCTACGCGGAAACCATCGTAAAAAAAATACTTAAAACATATTGTGGTGGTGGTACTGATATAATAGCATATGAAAAATGATGGGGGCAAGTGGAGGGGGATAGGGGACGAGATCGCGTATAATCAATCGGAGCAAACCACATATGGTTAAACGGACCCTGTTTCTCATAATGCCACGCTTTTCTTTTTTCAGAAGTTGCGAAAAATCTGGAATTTTTAGAATTACTTTTATATTTTTTATTCACAATTTTATAAATTTTAAAGTTTTCTAAGGCTATTTATATAAGCCATCTGAATATTTGTGATACAGAATTTATACAGAAAAAAATTACATAAGATCATTTGGAAGAAACAGAAAATCGAGTACCTCGATTACTTTAAAAAATGTAAAAAAAAGTACAAAATAAGAAATTTTCGTGGAAAAGAAAATCCACAAGCTAATAGTCATTCACAACGAAAAAGAAAATCTTGCCCGCAGCAGCAGCCGCAGCAGCATCAGGTGTAAAAAGCCGCTATAGGAAACACCCGGTCGTAGTTTTGCGCATATGTGTGTATCCGTGAGCACATAAAGACAAGACTTTAGGACGGTGGTGGCCAAGGACCGATAAGCTCGCTCTCGTGACGCGTTGCAGCAGCGCCAGCAGCAGCCCTCGTAAAGCGAACGCCCGACAACGACTGTATCGCCAGCAAAGTGTCAGATTGTAAAACCCCTCCGAAAGGGATAAATCGCTCGTGCGAAAATTACAGATTCTAAAGGGTGAAAGAGAGAAGGAGAGAAGGTTTGTCAGTTGTGATTCGGCAGAAATAGCCGTTGACTGCGATTTGCGTAGCAAGGGTGGGATATCGTAAATTATTCGATAGAATATTTATATATAGGAGTCTTGATAATTCTATAAACAGTTTCAGTGATGTTTTTTTAATTGTAAGGCATGATTTTTCTGGAAATAGGTGATTGCATGAAAAGGCTATAAAGTGCTTTATTTGAATAATTCATATAATAGATAAATCTTTTCTGGAAAATTCATGTCGAATGATTTCTGTTGAGATATTTATCCATTATTAAATTGATGTATCGAGATCTTACTTAAGAGAAATTATTCTACAATAGTAACGTTTCAAATAGAGAACAAATAAAAATATTTTTAAAATATTACAAAAATATTATTTTTATATGCTTAAAATTTATTCAAAACATAACGAAATTTAAAAAAAAAAGGAACTTCTTATTTTTCTTATCTAAATTAATTAGTGAATTAAATATTCTTCATCTCTCATGGTGACTTATTATTGACGTAAATATCTTTTGGTACATATTCCTCGTAATGCAATCCCCAAGAAACATACCAAAACTAAATTATCATCATTTAAATACGCAAAAATCACTACTTCCTAAAACTGGCACAACGCCTGCGTAACTATACACACTACACGAGCGTATACGTATCTCCGGCTAATCTTTGCTCACGCTCGTGCTACGCGTAACAGCATCGTCGTGTAATACGTCACGGGAAACTTCTCCGTCGGTCGAAGACGAGTCGAGGGCCGGTTCTTCCTCCGAAAAAACTTAATAACCACCACCGGGAGTCCTTCATAAAAGCCCGGACACGAGGGAGGGATTTCCGCGAGGACTTTTCTTGGCTTAAGTCGCCCGCGAGAGAGCCTTTCCTTTTGCATATAGATTACGTTTACGCTCGCCTCTCTCTCTCTCTCTCTTATATTTTCTTTATTCCTTTGCAAGTAAGTTGCTTTTTTCATGATGTTGTTGTTGTTGTTGTTGTTGTTGTTGTTCAATTCATGTGTAAGTACGTCAAAGTTCGAGGCAAGTTTCCACGTGAATAATGGAAACGGCACGTGAGAGGAAGAAGAGCGATCGAATTACGATGAAAAATGATTTCCTCGTATACCGGCGACATATATATCACGCAAGTTGATGTTGACGTACTGGTGACACATATATACTCACGATTGCCTTTATGCTCATATGAAATTGATGCGCGCCATGCCGAGTATTGACTGACACTACTTGTACGTCGCTAATAAAGTCGTTACATTAATTGACTCTGACATATAAAAGTCATCCGCGCAGGTATTCGCGTGTCACTTCGGTTTGCACGCTCGAACGAACGAGGCCGAACATCGCTCCGTAGTAAAACGATCCGTTACACTCTCCGATACATCGTCATGAAAACTATAGTAACAACATCTCAATTTATCGGTTTCCCATGCTATCATACCCACTTTTATTAGCGCGTCGGATAACCGTTATCTTCGCTACGAACAACCATAACTCCTACCAAATTTCATCGTATAGAAATAAAAACAAAATCGTATATATCGCTCGATAAAAAAAGAAAACCTTATAGCGAGCTCTCAAGCCGTACAAAAGCTCGAAATGAAAGCGATTCTTCATCCGTCGCGTACGCGGGATCTTCTCATTCTCTCTTATACATACATCAGAGGCCGTAAAGAATCCATGGAAAAGAGACGATAAAGGCGCTACGCGAGCTATAGTCGATCGTTACACACCCTTTTTGCGACGAGCAGACTTTCACACGTGCGCCCGCGCGGGTGCGACGTCATTAAGCTAAGACTCACACACACACATGTGAGTATATAGGTGGTATAGCATAACATGGCCGTGGCTATACATCGATCTCGGCCATAATAATTTCCTTCCCTTCCCCCTCTTACAGCGGTGGCGATCAAACTTTCATAAGGGTAATATAGCCGCTTAAACGATGCTTAAGCGCTCTAGACGACTCTATACGCGATATATGTGCGCGATCCCCCTACTACTCGTCTTTATTTTTGCATTTGCGCGAGGGTATTCATGTGTGTGTGTATGTGAGGGAGACCGCCGTCTTCGGCGTTTACGTATTCATACACGCGCGCGCGTGCGAGGCTATTTTCAAACGCACGTGCGCGTGCGACTCTGATTCAGCGAGAGAACGGTACGGCTCAATCGTGAGATGGTCGCCACGGTTTTTGGGAACGCGGTATAGATATAGGTTTTGAGGTGGATGTGGGGAAGTGGAAGAGGTTTTAATTTCGGATATCGGTATATTTTAATTGCCTACTCTCTAAAGTTAAATTAGTGAAAAAACCACTAAAGATTAGTTGAAATTGCTCTACCGAAACATTAGTGAATGTTCACTAAGAAAATTTAGTAAATATTTGATAATTTTTAGTGGAAATCTATAAAAATATTCACTATTTCAAATAGTAAAGTTCCATTTTTTTTAAATAGTAAACATTTACATATTTTTCTATTAAGAATTAGTGAATATATCTACCAATGTTTCGTATAAACTAATTTTAACTAATGTTTAGTGGTTTTTTACTAATTCATGTTTAGAGAGTATGTATAAATTTTCATATAGGATTTGGGATAATTTTTACCGAGAACGAACTAGATTTCATTATTTAATAATATTTATTGAAATTTTTTCATTGCTTTTAATAAATTAACCGATTAGCAGGTTTGACCATGATTATACGCCCTTAGCGTCTGTCCTCTTATTGCTTCTCTTTGAGTATAAAGAAGCTAAATGATTTTATTTGCTCTAATTTTATCAAAGAACTATTTAGTCAGAGATAATTAATTTATAACTTAAGGTGTCATAGTACTCTCCTAGAGGATACTACTCACTTGAACTTTGGATTTTAGTCATCTGTGAATAGGATGAGAAAACTAAATCTTCTTCCGCTAGAAATTTCAAATATAAATACTGTCGGTTTATTTAAATTGAAAGTTAAATCTTTAGTTTCAATTTATTACATGGATTTATTCGACTTTTTTTACTTTGTTTTTAATAAAATTTTGTAATTCTTATCTATTTTAATAAATGAATAAAATTCATTCCTTCGAAAAATTTATCTAATTTTTTAGTTTTTACTTATAGAATTTTTATGTATTTGAATATACTAAACTGCACATATCATATATTATTAAATAATATTAATTTATTAAATTATTTCATATTTTATTCTTTTATTTCTTCAATGATACACCAACAAATAAAATAAAAACGAACAAAAAAGAGCCTCACACATTGCCCGCGGCGCAAATTAAATAATAAAGTGTGAAAAATATGTTCAGATCGTGAGTTTCTATTTCGTAAACCAAAATCGATTTCCCCCGTAAAAATAGCACTTCAGTGTTCATTGGATGTATTGAAAAGGAACCTGCGAGCCACATTTTTCAATTCGCAGTCCCTGGAACTTAATAGTTATGAGGACGTAAAACGGAATTTAAATCGTCCCAGCGGTCCTTACTAAAACATCGTTTCGTACACCCCATATACGTATACCATTTCCATTTCGCATACTTATTTAATATCTGTACGCGCCACTTTCCATATTGCTCATATATATTCAAGTACAATTTTGCAATATTTTTATCCTCAGGTGCATACTCATCGCATGTTTGTTTCTGTGGCAAGCCACCGTAACAAATTTGAGTTGCCACCTTTATCCAAGAAAAATTTCAAACTCTATACGCGACGAAAGCTCGATGCTGCAAAAGCGTTATACCATATACTTCCCCATACCCCGCCTTTCTCTCTTGACATCTCTCTCTCTCTCTCTTTTTCTGGTTTACGATAGAGAAAAGCTTTCGTCTACCTCTTTTTTAGAACGGCAATAAAATTTTGACGCCCGTATACCTAGCTACTCGCGGCTAGATGGCGAGCACACGCTTTTTCGCGATAACGTCATCGTCATGCCCGCGAACTCGGCCAATTGCACGAGACGCCGCACGCGAAATAAATGTCGAGGTTAATATATTAGTTAGTTATTCATTTGCGAATTTTAAAGTACAAACATATTAGGTATTTAGGTATGTTACGCTTTATGAATGAAAAGTTGAATTGTCACGGTTTTTAAATAATATCTTATATATTTACGTAATTTCGTTTTTTTTTTAAACTATTTATTATACAATAATATGAAATGTTACAATATAAATTTTTTAATCCGATTAGAGCAAATTGAGAAATTAATTTTTCGAAATAAAATGTTGGAATCACATATTTCATATTTTATAAGCCTTTCTACTTTTGCAACCTATATTTTATTTTTTTACTGTACACGCAGGTGTATTTTATTTATTTGACAAGAAAGTATTAAATAATATATTGTTTACAGTTATGATATCGAACTTTATTTACAGCTAAAATTATTCATTTTTAAACACTGTTTTCTTATTTTTATTTATTCAGTATAAGAAACAGTTAGTGTAAGTCTACAGCGCAACAATGAATATACATTACACCATAACACGAGCGTACTTCCTTTATCAAATAATTCTATCCCTCATTAGCACACAATATCTCCTCTCCTCCTCCGCAGAAATCGAAACTATAGCCCTGCTCTCCCCACTCAATATATGAGACGTACACGCGGAAGTTATTACAATAATTAGCGATTACGCAAGCTTTATATACGTGCGAGGGGTGCGCGTTAAGCTAAGAGGAAGTCCACAAGCGGTCTAACAAGAAAATCCAGCGCTCGAATATCTCACTTGGTAAGTACATACGCACACGCTCATATATACATACACGTGAGCGAATATATATATGTATATATATACGTACAGCCTGAGGGTAACTACAATGGATCTTGATATCGGCTTACCCTACGCTGGCCCGCCGCTGGCTGAAAGTAAGTCGCGTAATGCGAGATTTTACGAGCAGCGAAATAATACTTTTTATCTCTTTGCAAAAACTCGCGTATTCGCGCTTGCACGCGTATATATACGCGCCTCTTTTACTTCGCGAGTAATAAAATTTTTTTAGCGCTTTCACGCGAAACCGCCCAAGTAAACGGCGGGTGAGATGAAAAGAGAGAGCGAACTGTTGATTGGCTTGATAAGCTTTTAATTATGGTGGTTGTAAGTCTTACATTGTCAGCGCGTTAATTTTAATTAAACTAGTTACATTTGAAACGATTAAATTTCTTTTTTAGAAAAAAAGTTTTCCTTTCTTTTAGAGAACGTTTTGTGATTATTAAAAAAAGTTTTTGACAAAATATGTTTGAAATTTTGTTTAGTACATTTAAAATCGAAAAACACAATTTTTAAGAAATATCCATATGGAATCTACGTGTGTTTTCGTGTACGTTGATATCTTATGAAGTACTAAACCGATTTTAACTAGAGGCTTTCTCTTTCTTTTTCTTATGTAATTGTGCTGCATATCCTTTTGTATTAAAGATAATTTTATTATCTTTAATATTAATTAATTAAAGATAATTTTTGGTTTGATAGCGATTTTTAGATATTCGGAATTTTATTTTTCCATTTTTTTGCAATTTAAAACTCATATTGTAAAGCTGTGTTTTTGATTATTTTTTAAGAGAAAAAAAATAATGAAAAAAGTCATTTTTTGTTACAAGCTAATAAATTGAAGTGAGATTGACTTAATCGCTTTGAAATTTTGTGGAAAAGAGGAGAATATTTATTGGATGAGTTCTTGGGTAACGAGATTGGTTTCTAAATTACAGAAATATATTTTAAGGGTTAAAATTTTCTACCTCTTTTTTTAAATTACGGTTTCGCAAGATTAACTTTATAATTTATGAACATAAAATTTATAGAAAATCGTTTTTATTGTATTTGTGAGATCCGTTCATTGTTAAAAAAGCTAACAAGTTTTTTAGCTTTTTTAACAATTTTTTATTGTAACTTATTCAATCTTAAATAAATTGGTTTTTTAATATCATTTACTGTGTATTTTTTCAGAAAACTAGTAATGTCTGCTTTATTTCTCTGCATATTTTACATAAATTCAAATATGTCATTTTTTGGATATACTAAGAATGTATAATCAACTGGGTCTACAGAGAAAAAGTAAATAGTTTATTTACACAAGCGATTCAGTTTGCAAAGTGACAAGTTTATACTATTCACAACGGAATCACTGGATGTAACATTTTAAGAAGCATAATTTTTTTTATCCCAAAATCTGCATCCTAATTTAAAATATAAAGTAGTTATTCTTATTATAAAAACATAATTTAAAATTTTTTTCTAAATCAGTGGATTTCACTGGTAGAAATCATACCAGTTTTATTTTACTGAAAGATACTGAACTTAAAGTAAAAATTTTGCTAATTAAATAAATCGTACAATCCCAAATAGTTTAACACAAATTTAATTCTAAAAAAAATTTTGCCATATTTCATAATGATAAGTAATTGATTTTAATATTAACCAATTTCATCAAGATATTACGTATTACTTATCTATACTTAATCACAAAAATAAAACAAACTCTATGAAGTCGATTGCACTACAAGTTATCACGGCAACATACACCTTCAATCAACCCTCGAATAACTTTTGCAAATCTCCAACGAAAATACGAGCACCCCAGAAAGAAAACAACAAACTCGCGAAAGTAGCAAAAACAAGCTCATGCGCGGGAATCGACTTGCATTATTTTTGCGCTCGCGTACGTACTACGTTCGTTTCGGATTGCGCGCGTGCGCAGCTCTGATTGTTTAGGACCTCCAAACACAATCGAGACGAGCTTAATTAAAGTTCCTCTCACTCTCTCTCTCTGCCCCCTTCTATCTCTTTTTCTCGTAAAACTTTTTCTCGACCCTCGAGAAAATTTCCACTCCGCGACGTATGTATTTCCATTTTTCAGAATCTTTTTTATACGAGTGCGAAGACGATCGTATAAATCTCCAGGAGGTGTGCGGAATGAGGCAAAGCTGACAGGCTGTTGATTTGGGTGGCGCGTCTGTATATTTTCTTTCCTTCTGACTCTCTGTTTCTTACATGAATTTAACGAATATATAAATACTGATTCGACACCGAGATTGGGGGAGGGGAGAACGTATTTTAATTTATCAGTCATTTTGGCAGGAGCGACGTCAAGGTAGTTTTTTCTCGGTATAGTTAATATTACCATATGAATTTCAATTTGTCACGTTTCAGCTCGTTATTACAACGATAAGATTAATGTGGAATATCATTATCAAACAAATTAGCATACTGTCGCGACATAAAGTTAAAACATCAATTTATCAAAATAAACGCGAGGTATATTTTCCTTATACAAACATAGTCGGCGAGACACGCCTGCAATAAATTTGCGAGAAAAAAAATAGATAGACGCACCCTCGTAAGAAAAATAAATCCCTATATAAAAACGAGCAGCCCCAATACTCTCGTTCTCAGAACGAAACAGGTGAAGGCTCGCGCAATTGCATACGCGGCGGCAAAACTTTCCCGGTAACTCGTAAAATTTTCATCGCACACCACCGCGCGAGCGAACATATAACCTGATATCTCGCCGCTGCATTTCGAGTAAACGTCCTCGCGTATGCGAGATCAACGTTCGTTCGCTCAACCTGCGGCCGAAACCGTGTGGAGTCGTTTCTGAAAATTGAATCTTTTCCCCCGCACCACGATATCTGAAAAGTCAAAGTATTTTACAACTCGAGGAACGTGAGAAAGAAAGAAAGTAAAAAAAGTTCGCGGTAGATAATAACACACGTACGCGCGACTATCTGCGTAGGAAAATCAGATAAAGCCGAAAGTAATAAGGCTGGTGGTAGGGAAAACATTGCAGTTTTTTCCTCTCCAAATGACGTAAACGTGCGAAAAAACTTTTGCGCGCTGGGGAAGAGAAAAAACGTCCAGAGCAAAAGCAAAGTAGAGAGGGAGTAAGAGATATCAAGGTATATAAAAGAAAGTTGAAAGAGAAAGAGAAAGAGGGCGAATCGTTCGGAATAATCGTATTAAAGCTCTCTCGGAAAACGCGCGCGCCCGCGCCTCACCGCGGACTTTTGCTCTTTGCTTGCGTCGTCGCAGGGAGAGACGTGCTCGCACACCGCCGACGTCAAGTTTGTGGCTAAAAATGCGTACGTGACGAGAATGCGCGAGGAGAGGAAAGAGATTCGGCCGAGGATGTGGGGGAGGGGTAAAAGAGAGAAAGAGAGGGGTATATACAAGAAGGCGATTAGGCCAAAAGAGTTATAGTGTATTGCTGGTCGTAGATTTTCGTGTCAAAACACATAATATTGCTTGGAGAAATTGGGAATAATAATTTCCGCGTTTGTCCGAGCGTTTACGTTTGTTTTCATTGTGGACTGTTTGATGTGTGGTGCGTATAAAGTGGAATGCGCTTTGGAATGTTCGAATTGGTAAAATGTTTTGTTAGAAAAATAAATTTGTATAGCGTCATATTGAAAATTTTCTGTTTGGTTTTGGAATAAAATTAAATTGAGAATAAGAATAAATTAATTTTACATACGCTTGTATAACACAGTTTAGTTTAATTTCATGAATTCAAAAAAGTTTTGAAAATTCAGAGCAGTAAAAAAAAACTCCATTCGAGGGAATGATATTGAACTCATGTTTTCAAGATTGATAGATTTGAAGCTTTTACGATGATTTGATCGAGTGGTCGGTTGCGGTGGGGCTGTGTTGCAATCGCATGTATGCTTTATTTAAGGTTCCCGGTTCTCGAGCTGCAATATTTATGGAGCACGCATACAGGGCTCAAATAAACTATAAATCTTTTTGAAATTGTATATCATGTAACGATTTCTGTATAAGAAACATAGAGAAAAATGTTATTTAATGGTTTTTGCCAAGTTATTTACAATTTTATTATAATTTATGTATATCATAACAGTTCTAAAAATAAAATAAGCTGAATTTATAAACCGCTACAACATCGTATATATCTTACGGAAATTATTTCCTTCACTTTTCCCCGAATAAAGCATCACAGTAATCCAAATTCGATAAAAAAATTATACACTCCATGTTTGTAGCCAAAGAGTAAGGGACCAGGCGTCCCAATCGCACGTCGAGTGTATATTTTTCATGTCCGTCGATCGATCGCAAGAAATTCAAAAGCACCCTCGAGTCCTCTCAAAAGAGAAGAAAGAAAAAAGCCTCCCAAAACTTCAAGAAGCGACGATGGATAGTTTTGACAAATATTTGGATAAAAAGTAGAGAAGAGCATGGTGTGGAGGAAAGAAACCCTCGCTGGTGATCTGCGCGCTCTCGTTTTCTGTGCTGTTGCTGCTGCTCACGCTATACTCTTACGTAGCCGCGCGTTGTATTTTTAGGTGAGTGCGATAAAGCCGCCGGATTTAGATCCGCCTATTTACAATGCTCACCTAGCGCCGTTTATTATTGCTCGTGCTCGCGCGCGCACGCTAAGGAATAAGACGCAAGAGATTCGAATCTCGCGGTATGATTACGCGTGACTGCTGCGACTTTACTCGCCGGGCGTAAGTTCGATGACTTGCGGTCGAAGACGTGCAGACGATGACCGGGGTTGATTTTTTTTTTATTCGCCGGCTTGGTGATTTATAGCGGCGCGTGCGCGAAAGATAGGAGAGGCATTGAAGGTAGAAGGAGAGGCGAATTTATTTGGGAACTTGTACGGGAAGATTGCAGAGGTTTGGAAATGTAAGCGTGATGTGGATGATTGCTGTACCTGTCTGTGCTAAAGTTTTGATTAAATTTCGTTTCTTATACGTTTATATAATATAAAGGTATGGTAAGAGAAAATATTGGGTTCGAGTTCAGAGTTTAATTAAACTTTTCCTTGAAGAATATCTAATCATCGTAAAAATTTGTACAATTCAAACATATATATTCACTTAAGACTCTTTAACGAAGTTACTAAAACTCAAGCTCCCAACTTACCAGTACATCGAACTTAGAACCACGACCAAAACAATCAATTCCCCTCATTACATCACTTCCATCACAAAAAGCTACCCTATAACGCAATACATCACTCTATAAACGCCGAGAAAAAGAGAAGAGAAAACTTCCCCATCAAAAAGCACATACCTCAACGACGTCTGAATTATACGTGTCATCGATTTCTCCTTCATATCCTATCCGGCGCTCATACTAGAATCGCGAGAGAAAAAAAAGTCGGAAACATCGTGCCGACAAGATTCAGGACCGTCCCTTACACATGGGAAATGATTCGCCAAGTGGCAAAGGGATAACCTGTCACAGACGATGTCGCACATTCGACAGAAAGATATGGTGTATATATGACGGGAAACGAAACGAGTCGTCTCGTCGTTGGTACCTATATATCCCTGGTAGTCCCGTGGGACAAACTTATATACTCTGTGCTTTTTACGCATTCGCGCGGGGGGACTTCTTATATACTCGCACTTCTCTTTCTAATTCCACCGAGTCGCTCTCGTGCTCGGCTAACTTTGCCGATGAGGAGGATTAATCTGTTATATACGGCAGTTTTCTTCTCCGATGTTTGTTTGCGTCCGCGCAGTCGCGCGTGTCTGAGAGTATATATACGAAAGTGTGAGTGTAAGTGTGTTATGGATATATAAGAAAAGGAGAGTTGAGTTTCGAAGATTTTCTTTTGTTTCGAGACTGAGAGATAGAGAGAAAGAACCTCGTAAATGATCGGATACACGTAGACGTTTATCACACCCATTCAATCGGCGATCAACCGACGAATGGCCGGAGTTGGACAATATTTTTCGCGTACTCAAACACGAAGCTTCCCCGTGTGCAAGTTTGGATATAAAATAAGTTTTTTGCGTATATATTAAGGAGTTAGAAAATTTTGATTCTATAATGTATGTACGATCAAACGAAAACTATCTATTATTTTAGCTTTGTATATAATATGACGAACGATTACATTTACACAATTGCACATAAATCAACGTTAGAATTAAGGTTTTTCCTTGTACTCTCTTGAACCGCCGACGCAACATTTGTCCACAGCAATAAATACATAGTACAGCACAAAGGAGCGCCATGCATTATGTACCTTGGATAAAAGCAACGCTAACTTTCTCCATAACAAACCCGAAAATAAACCTCTCTAGACGTGTATAACTCCTTATACATATACGTAAACTGATAAATTGCGTTGGGAAAAATTTATACACCAGCCACCTCCGCACGTCATATGTATATACACTTGTACGTGAAATATATAACAGTGTGATCGTTCAACTCGCTCCCGAACATCTTATTTAAACGGTCATTCTGGTACGGGTACCAAAATACCCCCCCCCCTCCACGCGTTATACCGGCAGCTTCTCTGTACGACTCAGGGAGTGAAATATATCCGGCGACGCCTTAATTCGCTGGAATATAACTCGCGCGTGTGGAAAGGAAGGGAAAGAGAAAGTACGCGCGCGCGACGGTGAGCAATGATTTGTGATGTTGTCGTCGTCTCGTGTGTGCTGGCGGTTGGCGACTACCTACGCAAAAGTGCGCTCGTACGTGTAGATCCGCGAACTTCGTGGGTGTAGGTGAGGTGAAGTTGAAGTGCAAGGGAGAGAGAATAGAGAAGTGAAATATTATGATTTTTTATTGAATTTGGTTGTGATCATTATTAATATCGGAAAATTATTTGATATACGATTGGGTAAAATTATAGAATCTATATAAGAATTATATGCAGCACGAGATCCGATAACTTCGCCGACGAATTCCTATACGATAGACGATAATAGAGTTCACGTTGTATATACGCATTCCAGGCGGTGCTTTTCCCGTCTCTCAGAGTCGCGGGTGTTTCTGCATTTTTGCGGGGCGACGATATTGCGCCGGCGGTGCGAATATGAAATTCTCCAAGCATTTCAATTTCGAAAATACGGGTTGAAGAGGGGAAGAGGACGACACGACGGTGAATTCGATATTGCATACTGGTGTGTTGTAGAATTATAATGCACGTGTCGTGCACAGTAAGCAGCGAACGAGGGGGAAGAAACAGAAGGCATATAATAAATATACACGTCGTGTATAGTATTATTTGATATTGAAATGTAAATGATTCAGTGAATTAAGGTATATATCGGAGAGAGTAGAAATAATTTATCTGCGCGATAAGGTATAATTGAGAATAAATCATGGACTGTGGGTGAAGGTAATATTTCATGTGGAAATGACAAAAGAAAATATAGGAAAACATTGAGAGCAAGGCGTACGGAATGGAATATTTAGCCATCAGCCTTGCTAGAATTAGCTCAAAGAAAAGGAAATTCACCGACGCATTATTATTCAGCGTAGCTTGAGTCGCGAAATAGGTCTACTATCTATGTTGCGTATAATTAGACGTTAATTCCCTGCAGAGAGAGAGAGAGTCGACGTTAAGGAAAACGAATTATGATTCCAAGTATTTCCCCATGTCGTCTCGTTTGTACACGCGTGTAATTGCTATACGTTTCCCTAATCGTCGACGACAACGCTGACTCGCGTACTAATTTATCAGCGGTAGACGAAGATCTCATCTTGGAATATAGCTCCACACACCACGTGGTTATAATACGTATATATACACGTGTAGCTTCCGAATTTTTTCGCACTATATACACTCGTATATATAACTTAGCACTCGTGCCGAGGAAAAGAGAGAGGAGACAAGAGAGAAAGAAAGAGAAAGATCCCTTCCGGCAAATTTCGCATTTCGTATAAAAAGTCTTTTCTCCTTGGTATACAGACAACACTCGGTGTAGATGTTCGCGCGCGCGCTCTTTTTCGGATTTATCTCATTTGCATTGGGGCACGGTGAACGAGAGTGTGAGCGTGCGCGGTAAATTTGAATTTCGTCGTTTTCGCCCCGAGATTTTATATATTCGTCGCCGTCCGATACGTGTATATACGTGCCGTCGATAAGGGGAGTATTATACGAATGTACGGTTTATGGAAAATTTTCGGGAATCTTTATACTCTCCGCGTATATAGCGAGTAGTATTGAGGTTCGACCATCTGTTGGCACTCGCGAATGTTTAATAGAATATATTCGGGCACGTGGTGGAGCCGGATTTCGAAAATGTATTTTTTTTTCTCTTTAGTTGAGAGAGGTTTCTGATTTAATAAAATGTAGTTTAATAAAGAGTAAAAATTTTTTCTTTTCTTATTCTCGTAAGATATATAAGTGAATTTAACATTATAATAAATTTCTCAGAATATACACAAAGTATACTGTTTATTCACTAAAATTATTACTCCTATCGGAACCACTTAGATAACCGACTAAAATGCAAAACCAGTCGAAGTATACATTATAGAGTAAAACTCAAGAACCAAACTTTCAATTTCCTAATCTTCCCATACTTTGTCACGCAAAGAGCACAGGATACACAGCCAGCCGCAGCTGTAATCGCGTCGCGTGACTATCGTCATCTTGTTCATAAGATATTAACGAAAGTGCATCCGAAGTCGAACCCTTCGAGAATGCTTTTTCAATTACGAGATTTGATTTAAAAATTATTAGCTATATAACTTTGGGGAAGAAGTGTTAATAGTGCCGAAGTCAAGCATGGAATATAGCAAACGGCAGCAATATTCATTATCTCACGGCGTATAACCAACTTTGTCAAGTGTTATAGTTTGCCGGTAAGTTGTCTCAACTCGCGACTACTTTGATCAAAGTTACGCGTATTAAGAGGTTCTCCACTCTCGGCAAAATAGCGATGTGTACGCGGCGACTTAGACTGTCTTTATGTATACTTGATCCTTTAGTAAACGAGACACGCTGCTATATATATAAACCATATACATATACGCGTCGGGAGATGTAAAAACATCGCGATCGTTGCGTCGAATTTTACGCCCTGATGAATACGTAAATACTTAGCTTTTATCTTTATTGCTCTTTCAGTGCGTGAACCTCTGCGATGCTTCAATAAAGTACAATTTCCTCACGACTCAAATGGCCCATTTGTTACGATGTTTTAGAGGAGGGCGCGTTTCTTAAACACACCAGCGTGGGTGAATAATCAACGTTGGCCGACGTTTAAATTTTTAAGGAAACTCTCGTAAAGATGATTGAAAAATCGCACTCTAACATCCAAAGAAATAAATGCAGGACAAATTGGCCGATAAATTTTTATAGGTGTAATCGAATGGTATAAATTCAAAGGTGATTTTCCATCCAACGAGGAAGGCCACTTTCGACCTATAGAAAATTAAGCGATCTTTATTTTAATGCGTTCGCGCCAGCCTCATGCAATGACGCACGGGGTAATGCAATTATCGTCGCATGCAACCCTGAGCGGCTTTTCCATCAAGCCTAATAAAGAAAAAAAAGGAGGAGAGAGAAAAGAAGATAGAGCGGAACTTTGCGGACGACAAACAAGCCCTTCGATTATTTTTAGCTCCGACGATACACAATACACGTATACATAGAGTCATTATATCTCACCTGCGCACACGCACCGCTTAATTTTCATTTTCCAAAATCTATCCCTAGAGATGTTAATGCAACGCGACATAAAATGAAAAAGCATTTTCCAAAGCGCTTATATACACATACGGGATATATAAAACTAATTGTCCAGCGGTGCCCTTCGCTCTATTTCCATTCGCGTATATGCACTTACTGCTACGCACGTGCGCGCTCGTGTGTATAATTGCATAAGGCATTGTAAGAGGACGGGAAAAAAGAGAGAGAGCGAGGCGGAAGAAAGGCGGCATAGAGAACGAGAGAGAAATAAAGAAAGGATGTGCATGGGGGCGCGGGAGAGTTTAATTAAGAACGTAATCGGGGCCGCGCCCGCCAGTGTGAGCGGATCGCTTTGCCAGCCGGGTATTGAAACTGTCAACAAGGTGTGCTGCTACCACATATGTATATGCGTGTGTGTGCTTGGGCTTTCCGCGCGTTATTCCGCTAATGACCGGACGCTCATTATTATTAATTCCATATGCAAGCGTATTGGGTATATGTGGGCGCGTTTTAAAAATTAGATTCTCTTGGGGAATTTATTCTTAGGTGCGTTTCTGTAACTCTACCGCGTCACTATATGTATGTATGTTGAAAAATATAAGTGACGCGTGGTTCTATTAGTTGATACCGTTATTTGTAAAAATAGCGTATGCGTATTGTTTAATTAAGTTAAGTGGTGGATTAAATAAAACTGAATTAAAAATATTCTCCTTATCCTAAAATTAGTAACCTCATATATCAAAGGTATGGAAAAAAAAATTGCTATATAGACGAACAAATGATGCTAATTTTAAACAGAGCAAATACGTCGCATTTGCACGACAACAGCAATCTCTCAAATTTCGCGGATCAAGTCCAAGCCGATAAGCTAAGGCCCGTATAACGATGATTTAACGCTGAACTTAAAGTCGGTAAAAAATTAGGCCGCCGTAGGCATGCTTTATACTATATACTCGACATTTATTTCAGCGCATATCCGACCGGCAATGAAGCGACCCCTTCTCTCCCTGTTCTGAATACATAACGCACCGTAAACGGTGTATTTGAAAAAAGTAACACTACCACCACCACACCGTAGCAATAAAAAATAAATCGTTTCAATCCATCACGATAACGATGACGCATAATTTCTCCCTTATCCGCACGCAAAACCGAAACTGATCTACATTATTCAGCGTTTAGCAAAAGCACGCGAATTAAGTTTGAAAGAAGAGAAATAAAAACACATTAGCCGTGCAATCCGAAACAATTTGAGCAACGTAAAACCAAAAGATCGCCCTCCCTTCTCCTCTATATATACACGTTAATGGAATAGAACAGCACGAAGCAAGGGGACCACGGTTGAGTGCAGCCGACGCGAGGTGTATATATCCCCACGATAACAGCATCGTCTTGACCCAAATGCTCTCTCTCGAAACCTGTACATAATATATACACAACGTTCCCTTAGAAATTTAAGGATCACGGTGTTCCGTCATTATCCATCATATCACTATATCTACCCCATATACGGCGAGGGTGCGGGATTGTTTTCCATGCTTATTTGTCAACTTCATTGCGTCCTCCTTGCTGCTGTTGTTTTTTTTTTCAAGTATATATAGAGACACGTGTGCATGCATATAAGAGGGAGAGAGAGCTATGTACATGCAAACCCGTGATGAGTTGGTTTGGGAAAAGGTTGCGCAATTTTATTTAGACGTTGCGTAACTGGGGTGGACTCTCTCTCTTGTGGCTGTTTATCTTAATGGACGGAGTTTGTCAAATTGGATGGCAGAGGCGGAGGGTCTCGACTAGGGTTCAATGGATTTTTCGCGAGGAATAATGCCGAGGGGTTTATGCAGAAGAGTTTTTTTGTTTTAAGCTGTGGGAGATAAGTTAAGTAAATGGGTATAATTAAGAGAAACACGATTGATAATTGTAATTGTAATGGACGAAAGTTTGACTAGACTTTCATTAGGGGTGTAATAATTTTCGTTAAGTGGTTTGTTGAAATTTAATGTGTAAATATAATATAGCGCTTGTTATTAAAAGTGACTAATTTTCCTTGGGGTACAAGTAGATCAACATACTTTTTGAGGATCTTTTTCTTCGAAGGATGTTCGCGCGTTATAAAGATTCACCTTGTACGGTAGATCCATTCCCGGCGGTTATCCTCCCTCGAGAAAAACAAGATTAAAGTTAAACCAATATTACGCTCTTATTCGACGACTTTTTTTCGACAAAGCCATCATACTGTATAAATAAGTGAATTTCCCGACAAAAAAATGAGTCCCTTATACCATATAACTTAAATTAAAAAGAAAAAAAAATTGAAAAATTAACTACAATCCATTGACCCGTAGTATATGCAGAGATAATAAAGCTCAAAGTCAAATCAAAAGCGCGGTTTTTCTCAGTACACGCGCGATTGCTAAACGGCATTTAATCATTCTCGAAAGACGTCACTGCCGCGTGCGTTCAATTATTTTTTTCTCTCTCCTGCTCTCTCTCTCGCTCGCTCGCTTGCTCTCTTTCACCGCGCAAGAACGAGCGCGTATATATACGCGAGTGTTCCAGCAACAGCAAAACAAACACAACCCTCGAAAGTACAAAAATACCCACGTTGTCGTATTCTTAGACTCTCGTTAAATGAATCTCCTTCTTCTTTTTCTTCTTCTTTAGTGTGTATACGCGCGCGAGAGAGAAAGAGAGAGAGGGAGAAGAAGGAGCATTAGGGAGGACAAAAAGAAAGAAGAGAGTACGATACTTCGCAGCGTCGCTAATCTCGTTATGACAATCGCACGCGCGGGCGAAAATATACAGTTCGAGGGCGTAATGCACGAGGAGTGTTGGAGAAGTACATGAGCTGAGAGAGCGAAAATGGAAGGTGTGAGAATAAGAAGGTATAAGGGTAAATGAAGAAATGTAAAATGGCTATTTTATGGTTCTGTTTGTCAGATTTGCTTTTGTATTTGTACCAACTTTAGAAATACGCCTTGAATCTTATAATTTTCTCTCATTAGTAAATTTATTTACAACAAATGTTTAGAGCTAAGAAATATTCAAAATCTAACGAAAATAAAAAAATTTCACTAACAATTGAAATAAAATCGTTTAAGGGGGAAGGACACTTTTAAATTCTTTCCATTAAAATGATCTGTAAAAAAGAAATTTAAACAATGAATAAAGTTTTGAACTAATATACTAAAAGTATGTTAAATTTATGACAAAATAAGCCAAAAATAGAAATTCTAGACCTACTTTGTCCCAATATATGGAGATTTCAAAATTTAGGCTTTGCCGTCACCTGCAGGTTCACAGAGGTGATGGATTTTAATTCAGTTGGGCTTAAATTGT
>JAWWEQ010010335.1:0-42867 GCA_035583055.1 Torymus tubicola | reverse complement strand
ACTTAATTCGCCACGGACTTATAGGGAGTCTATATAGAGAAATCTTTAGTATATTGTTCCTTCGATGGTGGTCGAGCTAAGCGCGTTAAAATTATTTATATATAATTTTGAAATAGTAATATTATATTACTAACTATTGACAAATCGACATTTTAATAGTCCAAGAAAATTCATTAATAGTTAAGAAACCACTCATTTAAGTTTGTTTCTTACATTAAAGTCGTGGTTCCTTAACTATTACATTATTTGGACTCCGAAATGGAAGGACAAAATCATATTCCTTAACTATTAAGAGTTATGAATTTGACCATAAGAAAACGGATTATTTCTATTATAGTAGAAAAATTTAATATTCTTAATTATTTCTTAATAATAATTTACGCGTGTAGTATTTAAAAGCATAATTCTTTAATTGTAACGATTTTTTTTGCTTTGTATATGGGTCATTCCATGTCAGATTTACACTGATATTTTTGAAACGTTTGCATTTCAATAAATTTTCATTATAAGAAATTCTTTCAAGTGAGTAAAAGTTAGGATTTTTTCTTAACTTTTTAGAAATTTCAACGAAAACTTGTGATCAAATTATGCTCTATTAAAATTTTATGAAATAACGGAAAAAGTATATAAAAAATTATATATATATATATATACTTCATACCATCCAAAATTAAATCAACGTAAACTATACGTAAAAAAGTTTTCAATAAAGTAAATCACTATGGCTAATTAATTATAACTCTACAATAAATTAATCACCCCATTATACCAATCCGCGAAACTACCTACACGAGTACAACGTTTGATATACCCCATCAATTTTCCACTTCACATATCTACGCATTCACCTCACTATAATCCGATCAATTTTCTCCACTACGACGGCGACGAGTCGGCGACGACGCACGCACACGCACCTGTCCGCACATAGAATCCGCGCAACTTTTCCCTCTGCCGATCTAAGAATAGCCTCGCATCGGTGCGTAGCAGTATATATATACGCCGATCGTCGCGCGCACGCGCCTACTTCTCTCCTTCTCTCTATATATACCGATATATATACGAAAAGGAGAGAAAAAGGCGCGAGTACACGGCTACGCGTACAAAACCGGCCGGTCTATCTTTACGAGTATGGTATATATATATATACGCATGCGCGCATCGCAGTATATATACGCGCACTGTTGTCGGGCGCGACTTTTCCTTTTTCGCGTATACTTACATGCGCGAGAGTGACTTTTTTGTAGTGTATATATATACGCGAGAGCGATGTGCACGCATGGTTGTCGGAAGAGCGGACTGTATAGCAAGTAAATGTGTGTGTGTGTGTGTGAGAGAGCCTATATATAGATCGGGTGGATTTTATAGCAAAGGATGTGAGAGGTTGTTAATATTGATTGTTTTTTGTTTTGGGGGTGGGGTGTGATTCGCTGGATGTTGGAGATTTTACTGGAATTGAGATTAGGAAAAAAGGGTTTCTTTGGAATTTGTCAAACAAATTTTGAAATGTGAATTCGATTTAATGTGTGGTTCCCTTTTTCTTTTCTTTCGAGTTTTTACTAGTAGAGATATAGAACGGTATGTTAGAGAGGTAACGTTTTAAGTATATTCATAAAATGATTTTAAATGAAATTAATTAATAGTATAGGTAGTTAAATATAAATGTAAATAACCGTACTTTTAATTGTTTTACACACAAAATTATCTAACAAAACAAAATAAATAAACGATTTATGGTTACCATACCTATACCGTATAGTTATAAATTTTTATTTATTAATTGATTTTGTCTCGTGATTCATAACTATATAGGATCATACAAATCGGCATTTCAAAAGTAAGTGGTAAAAGTAAGTACACATCGCACCTGTATAACATATACAAACGGTAACACGTCCTTCTTACGCAAACAGATCAAGATAATTTTTAACCGCGTGCACCATTGGTATATGTTTTTTTCCCTATACAAGTAATTATATCCACGATAGTAAATATTTCACGATACCAAGGTACCAATAATAATAATTCACTGACCTAATCTCGTACAACACGCGAATAAACTTCGTCCCGTATACGCATGACGTATACGTAAACGCGCATCACCCTAAACACGTAATTTTGCAAAAAAAGTCACCAAAACGAGCACAAAAGACGACACACCACAGGCGAGACTTTCTCCGTGAAATAGCTAAGAAACACACACACACACACACCGTTTTTTTTCTCTCCACCGCATGCAAAGGTTGCTGCTCGCGAAGACGAGCCCCGTGTGCCATTTGCATTTTGCAGGAGAAATTTTTTTAATTAAAATTCAAGGCTCTGAAGAAACACTCAATCAAGTCCCCCCCGCTTGCGCGTGCACGTCGTGTGTGTATATATATATATATATATATACAGCAACCAGCATCAGGAATTGGAAAAAAAGGAAACATTATATTGATAAAAATCGAGTATGCCGCATCTCGATATGATCGTGTATATAACGAAGCTGCTTTTTTTTTCTTTCTTTTTACTTTCGATTTATCATCGTTAATTTATTTATAATTCATTGAACTACCGATAATGTTATAACATTGCTCGCGCGCACAGCCTTGTATACATACACACACACAGACATATTATACACCTCGTATAATTACGCGAGAGCCGAGGGAGATATATATACGCGCACAGGACAAAAAAAAAGCAGCGATTTTAATTATTATTCCTCTGCGCGCGAGCAAAAGGGTCACGCCGCCGTTGCCGTCGTGATGCGTATACATATACAACCATAATCACACGCAGGTAAATACTTACATATATACTCGCGTTACTTTATATGTACACACACATATATATATATATACTCGCGCGCGCGCGCGCCGCGAACCAATGAAATATAACGCCATCGTCGCGATACGATGCGAGTATAATGTAGCTGAATCGACGGTATTTAAATTACGATGGCTCTTTGCGCACGTCTGCGGAGGTCATGCTTTTTTCTTTTCTTTTTCTTTTTTAATAATATTTGACGCCAAGCTATACGTAAGTGTAAGTGCCAGTAGCCGGTTAATCGTGCGGCGCTTATATTATATATCGCGTTGGTATTATGTACAAATATTATATACAGATGTATAGTACCATATAGTAATAACATATATACATATCGACGCAATTAAGTTAACC
The DNA here is from genome assembly GCA_035583055.1 of Torymus tubicola. Taxonomy (NCBI): domain Eukaryota; kingdom Metazoa; phylum Arthropoda; class Insecta; order Hymenoptera; family Torymidae; genus Torymus; species Torymus tubicola. The sequence continues at coordinate 39,702 of JAWWEQ010010335.1, read as the reverse complement.
TACACTGGAATAGTAGAATTATTATTTACTGCATACGTTGTTCGACGCGACTAAATGCTTTCATCCCAGCAACTGTAATAACGGTTTCGATAAGAAATAAAGCATGTTGTAGTAATATATATAGGTATTACACTCGCACAGTAACGTTTGCGACCATCACACGATCGTTTTATATGTACTTCGATTTCTCATCTATATTGTAAACGGAAAATTCACACAACCAACGGTAAAGAAAGTAGAGAAGAACCTCCCCTATTCTTCTTATACACAAAACCAAGGCCAGCATCGTCGTCAAGAAAAAAAACCTCACCGAAATACTGCTATCTATACACGAGTGACCGAAAAGAGAGTCTCTCTCTTCCTCTCTTTCTTGCTCTCGAGTGAAAGCATGTGCGCGTCATACTCTACAGGCTGCATATACTACACGCGCGCACAGCGCAGCACGTGACACACACACGCGTTGCAGTGCTTCGAAAACTTCCGGAAAGTGGCCGATCGACGGCCTTGCGGCAAGGATGCATCCGAGTTGATATATTTTTTCCTCTCTCGTCTCTCTCTTTGCTTCTCTCCGTTCTTTCTTTCTTATATGTATCCGTGTGAAATTTGCTCCGTATTACAGGATATAACGCGTGTACATTTCTATATTATATAGTTGTATGTATATAATTAAACAGTAACATTTTGTCAAGAGAGTGTATCTATTTCTATATATATTTATCGTGATGCTAGTATAACGTTAGTGCGGATGCAGTTGCTTTCTATAGGGAGAGAGAAAGAGACAATGAATCAAGAGCGTGCACGTGCTCGACCGCGTGATGATAAAATTTTTATAATAATATAAGATGTGTGAGTGTATATATTCTGCATTCGGAGCGATTCGGTTTGGATTGTACGCACTGTGCGACGATTAATTGTTAGTGTTGTTGGAGAAATTTTGTTTTCACGAAAGAAAGAGAGAGAAAGAACATCGATAAAGGTGCGTGTATTTAATAACCCTCTCTCTCTCTTTCTCTCAATGTCGTTGATCCTAGATGAGAGGAAAAAAACGCAATCGAGCGCGCACGTAATTATTGACGATAAAAACAAACAATTATGCAATTAAACCGATTCCTTATTAATTTCTCTCTCTCTCTCTTGTACGCGTGTTCGCGTTCGTTCTCTGTGACGACGAGATGTCGAAACGTATGGATTTGCGCCTTTTTTTTATCATTATTAAAACGAGTGAGCGAGCGTTTATATGCACACGAGGCGTGTTCTTTTTATATATTAATTTTTGCTATTTCATTTTACATACATACATACGCGTGTGTGTGTATCTATATAGTATATTATACATTACGACTATTTCACACAGCGCTTCGAGCATTAAACAGCGATGCTTTGAATTATAATTGCAAGTTAAATAAATGAATATTAATTTCCCGTCAGGGACGTTTGTCTCGATATATATATATTTTGTATTTTTTAATTTTGACTTCGGCTTTTCCGAGTATAAAATACGTATGTTTTTTCATTCACGCGGCAAGTCTCAACGTGGAGTACAGTAATATTTTATATAAAATTCACACTTTTTCTTTTATCCTTTCAAATATTCCAACGTTGCAGAATCGCGGCTGATCGGTTGATTTATATACAATAATCGTTAAACCTGTCAGCCGCGAGTATTATTACAGCAGCAGCAACAACAAACTTCAATGTACAATTTATTTTACATTTATATATATATGTGTATTTCTTTTTTTCTGCTATTGTTGTTTCGTTTAAATAATTAAACATTATACAGTAACGCACTGTACTCAACGTCATCGTTTTTAACGCTTATAATATATTATACGCGAAAGCATGCAATCTTATATACGCGTATAAAACAAAGAGCCCTTATCTCCTTTCGAATAATTATCTCCTTCTGAGATAAAATAAGAAAAAAAAATCTCCATTCGCTGATGAAACGATCCCCTAATCATACCGATTCGTATAAATTTCAGCTCTTTTTCAAGGAATTATTCAGTGCACCACGGTTTGAAGTTCAATATTGTTAAAACAAAAGCGTGTGCGTGATAGCACAAAATTACGCATTCGAGTCCTTATCGGCTCGTAAATTGAAGTCGCGCTCTCGTAGTGACGGGGTGACAGTATATACATACATGTAGAATAAGCACGCGGAGAGCACACGAGAAACGTCTGCGCGACTGTATATATATATAATACTATACTACAGGTTCGACGATCGATTCTTTTTCATTTCGTTGTCGCAGTCGTCTGTCGTTGAATTATGCCTTATATTTATGCGGATGTCGCTATTGTTCGACAGCACGTACATACACACACACACACACGTATACTCATCTATATATAACCGCGCGTTTAATTGATAAATATATAGAATTTTCCTTTAACTTGAACGCGTTTGAAATATCAATGGATAAGGAATCCTATATCTATATATAGAGGAGTTTTCTAAACTTTACAGCATAGTGCGCGAAAAACTAATGACCATCGTAAAGTAACTGAGAGATAAAGGAACCCCCGTCCGATCAATTGCTCATTTATTACTCTATAAATCGTTGGCAGTTAAATTTCACACACTACGGGTATATATACGATCGAATTAGTCGTTCGAGATTATAAAGCACTGCCGCTGTAACCGCAAAGATTTCACTCTACTTCTGCGCCAGCATTATTGTATACTTATATACTGCCGATTTTTTTTCTTAAACACAGCAAAAGAACGAAAGAAAGCAAGCATAGAAATAATAAGAGCTATAGTAAATAATAAAATAATAAAATATAATAAATATATATAAAATCGATGACATCGTCACCGCACTCACGTCGTAAATAGGATATATGTGAGGGATGCCGTCGCTGAGTATATGTGAAGAGGCAATCCGAACCCGCTGGCGATCCGCTACCGAAGCCGCTCCGTCTTCGTTGTCGCCGTCGTCTTGGTAGCGCTGATCGCGCGCGCGCGTCCTGCCACCCTCTTTTTATTTCTTTCTACTCCAGGGTCTTTGTATGTGTGTGTGTATCGCCAAAACTACTCACAAACTTTCTTTTTTCCTTTTTCCTTCTTGTCACAAACTTTCGTCGGCGACAGAATTAACGAAATTAAAAAAAAAAAGAAAAAAAAACGGAGGGAAGGGGAAAAAACCAACTACAACGATAACTGCCGATTTTTCCACCGAACTTTGTAGACGATCGAGTAGTCCAGTCCAGTCACACGCGTAAAAAAAGACGTCGACGATAAAATAATAATAATTATATAAAAAGATCGGTATATATCGCAGAGGGTTTTTTTTTGTTCCTTCCACGTCCGACCGGATCGAGGGTTCGGAGACAACTGGCGAGGAGCACAAGCCGAGCGAGCGAAGCGAGAGAGAGAGACACACGCGCGCGCGAGCGAGCGAGCGAGCGATCGGTATATAATACACGCGGTTGCTGCCAATGACTGCTTACTCTTTCTCTCTCTCTCTCTCTCTCTCTTTCTCTCTCCGGCAAGCAACAGCAGCAGCAGCAGCAACAGTAAGAGCAGCAGTATACACCACACAGATACACAGGTTACACACACACACAAATACACGAGGTGTAGTTTCTTGGCGCTCCTGCTCGACTCGCGCGCGATACAACTCTGAGCTGCCAAAGCATCCACGCGAGCATATGGCTATAGTTGTATATATTCCTTCCCCTTCTCTTTTTCTGCATCTGTATAAGCGAGCGAGCGAGCGAACGAGCGAGTATATAGCAACTCGGTGTATATGTGTGTTTCTGTGGTTCTCCCTCTCTTATATAGTGGGGCCTTACGACGATCTATATAACGAGAGCTAGTACGCGAATGCGCCCGTGAATGCGAGAGTGCCGATTTTCTTTTTAGTTTTAGGTGTTTTTTTGTTTTAGAGGTACGGAGAAGTTAGTACCGATCTTTGGATTGCATAACAAGATGGGTTTGGAGAATTCAAGGTGTTGGAGTTGACGTGGTTATAGGTTTATAGGTGGAAATCGGTATCATGATTATTGTGGTGGATTGTATCTGCTTGCGATTTTGTTGATCGAGGATCGTTGTACGATAATTTGAGAATATAAAGAACCTTACATTTTTGGTGAACATTCATGATGGAATAATTTTTTATATCGATTCTTCGACCGGATTTCCAAAACACATATTCAAAAATGAGAAATCGGTAAAAGAAAAAAAATCGTACGAGAAGAGAAAAAAATATGCAAATTTTAGTATAACTCTTTGACTACCAGAACTACGCATATTTGTATATATTTTACAATGGTTTTAAAATAAAAAATCTTTGTTTTTTTTTGACGTATGAAACAGAACGAAACTATGGTGTATCGCAGCGTTCAACTCAACTGTATCTCAACGTTATGCACCGACACGCTTTCAGACAATGCAAAAATAAAAGTGAATGTCAGGTTTGATAACGATTGCGAGCCGTGCAAATTTACAGACTTGTAAATGAATCCAACGTGAGATAGGAAAAGTAATAAAGAAAAAAATTGCAGAATTCAGAAACGATCGCTATTACGACACTTTGTATCTGCCTTGTGGAATAATGCCTGTAATGTAACAATGAACTACCGTATGATTAAATTTTTATTTATAACAATAAATGTTGCTGTTACATAATTAGGAAAAATTCTTTTCCGTAAAAATAAAACTCTGCAATTTAAAAATTTTCCCTGCATTTTTAATTCCCTCAAATTTACTGAGATGATCGGAATATTTTCATTGACGATACTTTTGGTATACTCGCAAATGTTACTGTACTCAATCCAAGTGCATTTTTTAAAAATGTTTTATACTTGATGTAAAAACAAAAAATATTTTGTATACTTTATAATACTGTTACATTACTGCAAAGTTATTTATTTAGCATATTGAAACGCGATAAAATTTCAGTTTTTATGTACGCAGTGAAAAAGGTTTATGCTAAATTAACAACTTGATTTCACAAAGATTCATTTTTACTCTCTTCGTTGACAATACATTAAAATATTTATAAAATTGTCTTCTCACTGTAAGTTGAAAATAACATTCCACAAATTCATAATATTTCTCTGTTGATAATAAATTAACGTGCGTAGTATAATATTAAATTATTATTATTATATTAATACTTTATTTCTGCGTCATTCTAAAGATCAAGATGAAAAGAAATCATGAAATGAATTATCAAAAAAGTAATAACACAGCTAAACAATAAAATAACTGCAGTAAGTTCTGTTTTATATGTGACAGAAATTTGACAAAATATCCGCTGTAATATTTTTCTTATGATTTTCTGTAGACGTAAGACACGTAGACATAAGAAAAAAAAGAGAAGGAAAATAAATAAAAATAAAAAGAGAAAATAAAGTTCCATAATATACAAAAGATGATTTTGTGCACGACGATCTGGTGACCGTGACACAAAGATGGATAGATGTAACTTGAATAATTGAGTAGCTACGGACAGCTGTTGGAAGATTAACAATTATCAGAAGGCAATTCTTAACTATATTCCTTATTTCTCCGTATACCACTGCTTTTGTGATTCTGTCTAGTAATAGCTTTATTCCAGTATTTTTCTGCTTACAACTATTGTTTCAAACTTTGATTTTAAGTAATTTCATTTTACTGATTGTCACGATGCTTGATTACCATTTATTATTTTTTTTTTCTTCAAGCGCTTGTATAATTAATTTATAAAAATTTCAAAGAAATGTAACCACAAAAAAAGAGAAAACAAAAGAGCAATTATTGTAAGAGTTATTTATTTAATTAGAATCTAGAATGTGATTTCTAGATAAATTATTTGCTTGCTTGCGTTGACATTCTAAAAATTAACGAGCGTGATCAATGAAATTACCGAGAAAAACACACCTTTAACAAACAAATATTTGTAAATGTACTCATTTGTAAATGTTATCGATTAATTTGATGAATCAATTTTTATTTTTTCAGAATTTTCGTATTAGTTCCGCTGAAATTTGTTTGTTTCCATATTAACGATATATTATTTTTAATTATCGATAAGAAAAATGTATAGAAAACAAAGAAACGAATAAGCATGAAGAAACTAGAGTTTTATTTACATCTCGGACCATCAGTACAGAAAAAATTTACAATTACCTTCGTAAAATTTCAGGCAATATATTCGTTAAATCAAAGTTTCAGCTACAGTTACGCTCGTGATAGTTTTCGAACGTCGTGACGTCACGAGTGAAACAAAATCGAAAACTGGCGACTTTATCTTTTATCGTTTTTTTTTTACCTTCACTTGATTTTCCAGATTTTGTTTACTACTTTGAAAATTATTGATAAAAATTTCAAGTTTATTACATGCAAATACTTTTGATAGTTTCTTTTTATTTGGTTGGAATAAATTTCAAATCTGCTCTCTTTCAGATAAAGATTATAAAATAATAAAAGATTTTAATTAATTTCAAGTTACTACAGGTTTTGCAAAGTCAAATAAGTATCGTAGCTATTTTTTAATTTCTAAGAAGAGTAGCGTTACGAAAAATTAATTCCAACAATGACTTAATAACAGGCTACCTACATTGTAGTAAATGAGTTTCACGGTTTTGTAAGTTTATTATTACACGCGTAATTTCTAGTTGATTCTTCAAAATTAAATGTAAACAAAACAAATTTTTCCATCAAGGTACCGTTATTTGTATAGCTGTCTACATAATGTTTATTGTAACTAATTTAAATTTGCTCGACTCTTGTGTAACATAAATTTTTTACATCACGTATCGACCAATCGCATAGACGTGCGGTAATGTTTCTGCATAATATATAATTTGAAAAGATATATCTATATTTTGTACATTATTTAGTTAAAGCTTTTACTTTTACGTCAAAGTTAAACCTTTCAATGTTTACGAGAGGCAAATACTCAAAAAAAATGAGAAGTGCACAATTTACTTATCCATGTTCTTATTTATAACGAGTGCATTAACCGTATACATCGATACTCTATACTGTAGCGAATACTTTGAATTTATTTGCATAAAATATTATCCAGTTTAAGTCTCTGTTTTCATTTAACTCGTGTATATATATATATATGCTCGAACAGAGCCTATATTTGCACACGACCACAAAGAACTCGGAAATTCCCTGAGCGCTATTATATATACATATGTCGGTCTGTGTTGATAAATTTTACCGGGTTTCGGATGTTTGTTCCTTATCCATAAACGATGTTACATATATTTTTTTTATTTTAAAATTGTAATTTCAAAAAACATCAATTCTTCCATAAAAAACAGAACCAAAAGCAAAAACAACTTCAAACAGTCTGGTTCTACCGATTTTAATGAAAATGTTAATCCGTCAACACCCTATACGTGCCATAGAATAAGTATACAAATTTTTCATCAGATTTACGCAACATTTTTTATCCGGTAAAAGAACTTTAAAGATATACATCAATATTTGCCACGTGAAATCCAAGATAATCTTGTTTTATAACACAAAAAAAATTCCTTTCATCTCACTACATTTTAATAATATGAAAACAAAAAACTTGTATCTATACATCCCATCGAAGCCTTTCATCCCTCCAAAAACACAGCCATCTCTCAATCTCAAAATCTCACCTCCACCCCCAACGTATAATACATTATACTACTCAAGCTCCATGTAAGCCCATATTCCCTAAAACAAACGAAAAAGCGTACAACCTATATATATCCAACAGCAAAGTTCCGATTAAAATCCTACGTCGCGTATATATCCCCTACGCGTATGCGCATCCGCGAGCGTGCGATAATGCGACAAAAGTACGCATATACACTCTTATCGTTCGCACGAGTTGTGCCGCGTTGAATAACCCACGCAGACAATAGCGCGTGACAAAAAGGTTGGCTACTCTCCCAGCCTCTTTCACGTCAATAGAGGGAAAAAACTTGCGTTTCTCTATATGTATACCAGATTATATCCTCACCGTGTCGCGCGTTTGGTAAAAGTGATAAGAGATCGCGTTATTGTAGTTGTAGTAGTAGCTATACGTTCGTTCGTTTGTTCCGAGTTTTGGAAATGAGGTTTATACCCTGTATCCAAGAGAGAGAATTGTAATGAGAATGGCGCTAGACAAGTTTAACGAGGATATATACATAAGTCATGGTGCTTTGGGAACCACGCGTAGTACTGTTGTACGGCTTTTGGGAGATATGGAACTTTGGCAATGGTAGAAAACGAAGTTGGCGTGTGAAATCTTTGCGAACGCATCTCCGAAATGATTATACTAGGAACAGTGTCCCGAGGAAAACTATATACTATGTAAAGTTGAGAAGAGTTGCAGAGAGTCTTAGTCATCGCAAAAATAAAATCTTTAGTATCTATCTATATATGTATAATATCTTTGTGCAGCAAGTATTCGAATAGTTTTTCAAAAAGGCTATAAATGAGTAATCTCGAGTATAAACACAGAGTGGCTGCACACACATAACCACGGATATATATGTATATATATTATTTTTTTTTTTAATAAAGCATTTCGGATGTCCAAGGACTCGAAACAAGTTTTGAAAAAGAATATCGATGAGGCTCTTACAGACTCACTGTATTAATATATATATATATATATATATACATATATATAGACGGAGATGTAAAGCTACACATATATATCTATAAAACTCAAAGCTCGTCGCATTTTGACGTTGGTCGACCGAAATAGGATAATAAAACTTTGCCTATTTTAACATTTCAGAAAGTAAACAAATATATACGATGACCGAATACGTAGAAAATAAGGATTTTCTTCTGGAAATATTTCCAATAAATTATGTAATACCAGGAGAAAATTTTTCGATTAGTTAAACTAATAATGATTATTTGTTAAGGTGATTCATATCTACTTCTGGTAAGTTTTACCATAAATCATGGTGACAATTTTTAAAGAACTGTCATTATTTTACTAGGAAATATAAATAATCACGTGTGTCCTGTTTAACATGTTAAACAGTGCAATTTCAAAGCTGCTATAATTTTTTAAAATAATAAATCAACGTTGACAGTCAGTTCTAATATTCGTTTAAAAAAATGTCCACAGACCACTATATATGCATATTTAACTCAACTTATTTCAATAATATTTCCATTTCCTCGTTAACCCCAACCCCATCGCAAGCACAAACAAACCCAAACCGATTCCTCCCATCTTTCTCACCCATCCATACATATTTATTATACCATTGACATCACTGCGTTATGCAAATCTATACAACCATCACGACCCAAAGATCCACCGTTGTCTATCCTTCGGTAAGTAGCATCATCTTACCTCGGATTTTTCGATGTGTTTTGTATATATATACACACCTCTCCTTTCCATTATATATACACAATACCTCCCATGCGTCGCGCGGCGCACTTGACTCACTTTTCTCGCTCACGCGCGCGTGTGTGCATGCTATATATTCAAGGGTATATATATATATACATGTGATCGCGGATTTTAAAATGTCAATCAGTCGCGTATAACCGAACTATACCCATATACAAGAGTTTTGCAAGCTTCGAAGGTCGAAGGAAAAAGCGTCTATACGTGTATATGTAACCTTGGCTGATGTGTATGCGAAAGTTCTTGATTAAGCGACGTCTGGTGTCTTTCTTTCTCTTCTCCTTTGTGTGCTGCGATCGCTTGGTTACATGGGTTTTTCCTTTTTCACTTTCCTCGTTGGTTTATATACGACCGCGTGTGTATACATATACGGGTAGGAGTAATTTGTGCAAAGAGGTGTAGGGAGGATAAAGATGGGCCATCGTGACCTTATACGTATAATATGTTATATAGCTGCGCGAGGATTGGAAAAATGCGGGAAACGGGTTTTGCATCATTATATATACTGAGCTGAAAGCGAAAACTGCAAATTGATTTTAACACGGGACGTACGACGAGACCCTTTAATGTTCTTTTGGTTTTTGACGTCGTTGTCGTTTCTTTGTACATCAGCATATGCCATTTTTAGTATAAATCAAGTGAATGAAAAATACCGGTTGAGCTACTATAGGTATACATCGTCATATAGAATTTTCGATTTTTCCTTTTATCGCCTGGTATATAATAGCACTTATTTGCAGGTATACCTTTTATAGTCGTCAAATTTTATTCTTTCTCTTATTTCTTTTTATACATATCAAATTTGTTATATCAACGATCGCGTTTGGAAAAAAAATTAACCAAAAGTATCACTCCCAAGATACTTATGACACTTTGATAGACGACGTACGCCATATATAAACATCCACGTTAAAATCACGAGAACAGAAGAATTCCATCTTCCTACCTTTAAAATAAAATAGAAGCTTATCTCAACTATAATAGCCTGTCGCGTATATATATAATTTCAAAGCCTACCAGACTCAAGACGCACACAAACCTTAATCATCAGACAAACCTTTGATGCTCGCATCCCTTTTCAAACTCCATCGTTCTCCTTCTATATACCGTCAATCCAACTTCATAAAAGATATATATATATAACAACAACGCAACATAACGCAGTTTTGCCGCATATACAAAAGCATCACATCAGGGTTATAACGTCACGTCTCGACATCGTCATACACGTTGTCGTCGCGGTTCAACGTCAACCGTGCGTTGGGCAAAGGCAGTAAAAGACAACGATGATGTAACGTACATATGCTTGTATATATGTATATATGTGCCGAAACAATTTTCCGCGATGAATCAGACATGTTCTTAATTGAGATTTTCGTATACACGAGCGTTGTACCAGGGGGTCCAGACACTATATATATAGTCTGAAGGTGCTATATGTTGTTGTTGTTAGATAGATTGTTTTATACGTTTACGAGTATACAGAGACTTGCTTTTATCAGCGAGATCAAACAATGTGATCAGAGAGTTGATGTGCTGCTTCTGGCGTTTCGCGCGAAACGGTATAAGGAAAAGTTTTACGTATTGCAGTCTGCGTGCTACTGGGTAAGACAATGTGTTATTTAATAATAACAGAGGTTTAAGTGGTCCTCGAATATGATTTTTTTTCTATATTTAAGGATATAATACAACGAAGAGGCAATTATATACGGTGAGAACCGCAGTGGTAATTAAGACATCTGCACGACGTGCGCGCATGTCAACCTGAAAATTAATAATGTATTCTTCGTGGTCGCGGCTTCTTCTTCTCTTTTTTTCCTTAACCAGTAAACCAGCGTAAAATATATATATATATAAGTATATTCATCCCGTATGTGTTCCTGTACCCTGCGATCGTCTATATACTGTGGAAAGTTATATATCGCACTACTTTCGCATATCCCGCGATGGAATTAATACATTAACAAGATTTGTTCAATTGCGCGCGATTGCCAAACAGTTGTGAAAACATATATGTATGTAAATATGCGTGGCGTTTGTCTCTTTATGTATACACAGATACACTGCGTGCTATGTCGAATTCCTTTTTTTTTTGCGGGCTGTGGTAAATTTGCGCGACAAAGGTGACGGGAAAAGAAGAAGGAGGAGGAGGAATTCGTGCATGTTTGACGAGCTAATTTACCGTTAATAACCAGTTTATCGCGGACAGAGAGAGAGAGAGAGAGAGAGAGGAGTGGCACAAGTTCAACAGTCGCGTACACTCTGATCTTTCTTTCTTTCCTGCTTGCGCTTCTTCACTGTGTCAAATGTGTTATAATTACCCGGTATTTTTAGGCACGAGGCTTGGTTCTTTTATTTTTATTTTTAAATATTTATCAAATTCGACTTGAAAAGTATATCGTGAGAGTTGACATCTATTCGATGATATATATTATATGGAGTTTGAGCAGCTGGTAGTGTCATTAACATTCAGATATTAGGTTGTAAATTCATATCAATTGCGCGATGATTTGACAGTATATATGGTAAAGAAAAATATATATTACTCAAATTGAGATGTTTCGAGAGGAAAACATGTTTTCAGCGCGTAAAGTGTGGTAGTGTTTGCTTTGAGCGAGTGATCATAAAGAACGAATAAAGCGAGCGCGCGAATCGGAGAAGGTGGCACGATAAAGCTTTACAAGTATTTCATGCTATATTGAATGAATGCATATAATATTTCAACAATATCATATGTATACGTGATTTCAATTTTAAAACAATTGTTGGAAATTCGATAATATGGATTTTATGTGCTTTGGAGACAGCGAATTCAGTGAATACTTGAAATCGTTTGCACTAGTTTTTAAAAAAGATATAGACAAAACTCTTGAACGGTAATACTAATTAAATCAGGTAATAAACTGTAAGTTATCGAAAAAATTAAAGAGATTTATTTTGGGAACATGATTATAATAATAAGTATAAATTAAATTGGGTACGGTACTCTATTCTATTATTATTATCATTTTGATGGGTTTAAATAGGGAACAATTACACGAAAAATTCAAATGATCATATATGCAAAGCTTCATTCGATCTATATTTTACATTATTATAGGTACAACGTAAAAAAATCTCCTACTCTCAGAATATTGCACATTTAAAAATTAATTCTAAATATAATTTCGCAATTCGATTTCATTCTATTCTCTCGAACGTTAGATATTCAACTTTTTTGTATCACAATCTTCATTCACCTTCACCATATAGGTACATCGATCTTTAATAATCGCTCTTCCTCGAAAACAACAACACCTTCCGCGCTATCACGATAACATCTAAACATCTTTAGACAACAACTCGGGTAGTACAACCCTGGTGGAAATCGAATCCATTTTTAGCCAATAAATATGACCATTTTTACTGGTACTGGCTATAAAATGACAACTTTTCTTGTCTAGTTTCTAGCTTCTGATGAAACGCTTTTTCTCCCATTATTTGGCCTTTTAATGGATTGAAAAATAGACCGAGTTTTTCGAACTCAAGCACAAGCTTGTTCTTGGGTTTTTAAAGGTATTACAACTGATCAGTTTCTTTAGTCTGAAAATGGCTTACTGAAAGGCTTGCTATTATGACCAGGAGTGAGAGAGACAGAATCAGATGGGAAAATAGAAATAGATTTATTTATATTTTGGTAAGCCATACAATGTAATTTAATGCTCTTTTATCAAAAATTAATTCAGTAAGTAAATTAAATACGAATATTTTGGTATTACGTTAATCTAAGAAATGGGCAAATAATTCAGAAAAATCGTTTCATTTAAGCGATTAATTAACCAGTTTTACTAGGCATTTTTTATCTTCTTGGCCATTTCATATAGATGAATTTCTACCAGGGAATAATTGCCATTATCGCGTGACGATTGCAATCGCCGCTACAATGCAATGCTCGATCTATATCATAAAAGGGGAAGTCTACGCTCTATCCCAAAGCAGCGGAGATTACGCGTGTGGTATATACAGAGAGGGGCTAATTATCGAAGGTACATGGGCACAGGGTCTCTGTGTATACATTTGCACGGATAAGCAGCTTATCAGCGGTTAATGGCATGCCTGTGTTGTGGGAGGTAAGGCGGGGAGAAGGGCTGATCGTTGAGGGTAACAATGGTAGTTGACAATGGTTGTTTTGAGAAAGGACATTGCATGTACTAGTTAAGTGTATTACTTTTAATGATATTACGAGGATGAGAATGGATGACAGGAAGTAGGAAATGTAGTTTAAGATAGTTTTCATTAGTTATAATAATAATATTTATTAGTAGAGGGATAGACGTAAATTAGGATAAATCGAAAACCGCAATATTAGATCTTCACGCTCGCAAAAGCGGGAAGTTCTGGGCATTATTTTACAGGAAGAAAATAAAATTAAAATTAAAAACGAACTTTCAGCTTTGTTTCAAAACTGAAAAAATCTTTATTCTTTTTAAATTTATAAAAATGTTATACATAGAGCCAACTTCCTAAAATTTGCTATTCAACTACCTGCATATTTTGGTACTATTTAGTTTAGTAATTTCAAACTTTTATTAAAATAGAGAAAAATTTATATAGTTTTTAATTTTATACGAAAAGCAATTAAAAAGTTGGTTCTCTCTAGTTTTAATTTCTTTTTACATAATATATGTACGCCTTACCAAAAGTAAATAGTTACGGTTTAAAGGAAAGTCTATTTAAAATTTTTTTTAACCATATTTTTTTTAGTTAGTTATCTAAGAAAATGAAAATCTTCATTTTTTGCCATCATCAAAAAGTAGTACTCAATTCATAACTGAAACTTTAATATTGCTGAAATTTCGAAAATCTTTAAAAGGCAGTAATAAATATCGAAATTTTAAAAAAATATGCTTAAACATTTATTCTAGAAGCACATGCTCATTTAATACGCATAGAAATAACAGTTAAACATTAATTTACTTGGCTATGAATTAAAAAAAAAATAAAATTTATTTTAGTTAACATTGAGTTGGAATTAGTATTAGAAGATGTAACAATAAATAAACTAAGGACTACTTCATTTGTCAGAAAGACTGGCAAAAAATCACAAAAATAACTTTTGACACTCTAACTATTTTGCCATATTAAATTCTGATGTTATATTTATAAATTTACTGTTCATTTGTAAATAATTTTTTGACATCAAGACACATTGTGTCAAAATGAGGTAGTGACTGATGCATCCGCTGGGCGGTGCTGGACAATTTTCTCTTACATGTTAACAAGAAAATGTCCTAGAAAGTATAAAATCACAATTGAAAATAGTGCCATTTTCGCTAACGGGTTGAAACTCAATTTATTTAAAACAAAGCTATTTTGAGCAAGAGCTTAAAATGGTACACTATTTCAAAAACGAGATCTTCTTGAGAAAATCTACGTAGGTAGGTAATGAAGTATACTTAAAATGCTCTTTACATGTATTTAAGTAGTTTCTAATCAACTATATATATATGTTTATGTAATAACTCTGCTGATAGTTAATCTTGTTTTTGTTCGAGAACACTTACTATTTACTGACTGAGAATATATTTGCCAAGAGTTAAATGTGTTGCGTTATAATTTTGTTTTTCGAAATAAGGTTCTGCTTTAATTTTCATTTGAAGTAGCTTAGTTTGCAACTCATTTCCTAAAGAACTCCATTTCCAAGATTGTAGAAATAGCGCCGTATTCGCACTACTCAACGATAAACGCAGAAAAAAAAACTTTTTTTATTGAACTAGTTTCTCGTTTACTGCCAATTTCTTGTACACACCTGGAAAGCATTAAAAATTCGTTCTTAAAAAAACAAACACATATACAGATATGTTTTAAATCATTCCTTTTCTAAATAGAAACGAATTTTGTATTACGGCAGACGATGAGTCTGATCTATCACAACTAAAACAGCTCGAGCGTCATCCGTTCATTTATAACAGAAGCGTCGTTAATACATAATCGCATGATATATATATATATATGTATAAAACTTAATTTACGTAAACAGGATTTCGTACGCATCAATTTGTCGCAGAGTCTGCGATCATCGCTTCTACCCTCCAATCTGTTGTGCAAGGAATTCTGTTACGCTGTAATATATAAATTATTCCTAAATAGAGTGAGATTACATAGTGGTTCGTTATTTTTTTTTTTTTTTCGTTGAAAAACAGGTTGATGATGCGCAAGAAATATTCTGTGAAACGCGGATTAACAGGTGTTTATTAAAATAGTCATTGATTACAGTGACCCATCGACCTTTATCCCAAATATAGCAATAACTCAGAGATTATGAGTGTCAAATCGAAAAATCAAAAACGTTTCGTTATATATATTGGTTATATCCTTCAAATATTGATTATCAGTTAATATTAATCTTAAAATTTATAAATATATACCTGAATATCAACTATATAGTTGAACAAAAATATATTTATAAAATATGATGTTTGCAAAACACGTAATTTTTCACTTCAGTTTATAAATATTTTTCATTCTTCTGCTTACAAACCTACCGTCTCCAGCCAACCTCAGTATAGTTCAACACTATAGCGTAAGTAATCAAATATTATGACGAATAGTGAGCATTGAAATAAACCCTATTTCTCATTAAAAATTTTACACTCTCAGTCGTCAAATGATTGGCCACTTATATTCTCTCTCTCTCGTTTGCTCTTTCTTAAGGAAATCCAGCACCAACACCAAGAAATTCATTATGAAGCCCAGACTAACAGAGAATAATATATATCTTTACACGCGCGCGCGCGCGAGTACACACATCCTCGTCTCTAATCGATTCGCATTCCCATTCGCACCGAGGAGATCCTTCGACGACGTCGAAGACGACGGACGAAAGTGCCGAGGAAACGTGCACAAGAGTCCGGCGACAAGGTCGGGATGCTCCACTTTCGTGAACGACATGGCAAATAGTTTGCGAAGCTATCGGAGTGGGGAGAAGACAGAGAGAGAGAGAGAGAGAGAGAGAGAGAGAGAAGATGCGCGTGCGCGCGTGCGAACACGAATTCCTGATCCGAAGTGAGTACGCGAGGGGAATCCTTTTTGTCGTCGCTGGAAATTAGATTTCGCGAGGTTCTTTCGAGAGAAGAATGGAGTGTATATAGTTGGATTATGGTAGACGTGCGGTGGAAATTGTTTACAGGGGAGTGAAGGCTAAGATCGACTTTTTTTTTCTTGTTGATTTTTTTCGGGAAATTATTTGATAAGTATATATATTTTCTTTTAGTTTAATATAGGAGATTTCTCGTATAAGTAAGAGGAAATTGAAAGTTTTCAATTACAGTAAGACTCATTTTCCTACGTAGTATTTATATTTATGTCCACACTTTAGTTTTATCAGTATGATTTGTCAGAGATTATCATGAGAAATGGATTTCGATTTTTCTATCAACTTCTTTGCTTTATGAATTATGCATACAAATCGCACAAGCGCAGTCACAATCAAAGAAAAACTTTCGTCTATTCGTATCTCGGAGTAACGAGTTGCATATTTTTGTGAACAAGCACTAATATTTATCAATATTAGAATTTAACAATTTATATATAAAACAAGATGTTATTAATAAAGATTATGAATAAATTAGAACAACTGTACACTTTTTTAAGATTTTAGAATTTTTATTTTAAAATTATTGGTCATAATTTTTTCAATGGTTCCAAACCAACCTCAAAATACAAGTTTTAAGTTTTAGAATAAAATACGCAACCGTTCAATTAAAAAATTTTTAAATTCTCAAAAAATTCTATCTTTTGAACGGTTGCATATTTTCCTTTGAAATTATTGATTTGTAGCCTGGGGTTAGTAGAAAAAATTAAGAGCAATTTTGAAATTTTCATGCGCACAATTGACACAAAATATCCCTATATATTTTTTAAGAAAAAAAATCGTTACAGCTTTTCTCCTCCCCCCGAATATACACCTAATGACGTAAACTACAAATTACTTTTGATGTACTTGTATAGAATAGAGATAGAAATGAAGATTGAAGGAAAGATTGATAAACCTCAAAATCATTAATAATTCATAAAGTTGAATTCGAAGAATCGTGTGTTTCCTTTTTTAGAACCAAGATGTATTACCAAATTAAGATCTATGTCATTTAAGAATAGATGCAATATGCGGATAATACCTAGATGGAAGTTATACAGTGGCGGATTAGTAGTGACGAATGTTATCTATATATGCTGCAGCGCAATGCAGCGCACGCGCACCTCATGAGTATGATTAACAAAATTTATAACACAAACGGAATCGTACGGCTGTGTATGTGTCTGTGACGTCATCAAATTAAATCACATAACAATACTTGACGTCATAATGGAACTGAAGTAGTTAACAACTTCCGTGGATTCGGTCTGCTGAAATGAAAAAGAAGAAGGATTGAAAATACAGAATGAACGGTTGCTCACAGAAACATAATGGTTTTTTATATATAGGATCGAATATAATATTTGCAAAATTCTAACGTTGATATAAAATATCCGATTTCATTTTTTTCGAAAGTCTTGTTCTGAAAAATTTAGTGTAACAGTGTAGTTAGTAGATGTAGCCTGTAATGTTAAATGATATGCTTTATAAGAATAAAAATCAATGAATTTGATAGTAATTTACTTAACAATTTGTTTACAGTAAACAATGAATAATTTAAAATGTATGAACTTACTTTTATATTCATGGATAGTAATAATATCGACTCTTAGAAAAACAGCTATCACTTATAATACTACAGCATTTACCAACCTTATCGAAAATCACATATCAAAAGCAAAAACCATAATGTCCATATTTTAAGGAAAAAAAACAAGAAAATCATTCATTCAAATCGACCGTAAATTATCCTTTACTCCAGATAAAATCGAATTGGCACTTTCAATCATCCTGCACCCAGTTCAGCAAGCACTTTCGACTGCGCCTCTGAATTTCATTAAAGTCACCTGCGCGCGCATCGTTCACTCGTGCACATATGAATATATCGTGGCGCTGGATTAAAAAGGAGTCAACTCGGCGTCGCCTTCAAAAAGGAGTCAATTCAGCGTCGTCTTCAAAAAGGAGCCAACTCGGCGTCGTCTTCAAAAAGGGGTCAACGCGGCGTCCGGTTCAAAAAGGAGCCAACTCAAACGCGATTATTTTTTCTCGAAATTTAGGTTGGCAACACCATTGAATGGGAAAATATATCATTTGTAATATATTTATAGACTGCAATACATTATTGATTATAAAATATGTTATGTATATCTTATGTAAATTTTTTCTTTGTACCATAGCTTATAAAAAAAACATTTGAGCTTTTACCTATAAAAATACATCACCGGTTTGCTAAGATAAATTATTTAAATATTCAAAAAAAAAAATTTGCTTTTGTGATAAATGGATATATACAAAAAATGACAAAATAAAACCATACTCATATATCAACTGGCTAATTTTTTTTCCTTCCCTAAATACAAAATAAGTTTTCACATTTAATATTTTGCGCTAAATATATTTACGTTAAAACATTATATATTATATATTATATATGTTGTATACATCCATTCATTTATCACAAAAGCAAATTTTTTTTTGAACATTTAAATAATATTTCTTAGCAAACCGGTGATGTATTTTTATAGGTAAAAGCTCAAATGTTTTTTATATATTTTCCCATTCAATGGTGTTGCCAACCTAAAAAAATCGGGTTTGAGTTGGCTCCTTTTTGAACCGGACGCCGAGTTGACCCCTTTTGAAGACGACGCCGAGTTGGTTCCTTTTTGAAGACAACGCCGAGTTGACTCCTTTTTAATCAGAGCGACGATATACTCATATCCTCAAAGTTCTCTTTCTCTCTCTCTCTCTCTCTCTCTCTCCTCATACGTATTTTCGTCTACGTCATCGCACCTCGTCGGACAATAAATAAATCGGCCTCGGTGTCCACCGAAACGATTATCATTTTAATAAATCTACGCGTGCATGAGCGTTCATATACGATTATCATGCTCATCATCGACGCAATGTCGTCGCATTGCTTCTCTGACGTATATATCTATATATCTATATACACACGATTGTGTACGAAAATTTCTAGAAAGAAATGTGAATTATATACCAAAGTAGAGACGTAATTACGTAACCGTAACATTACATAAATCGCAAAGATTGGTTGACACTTCGTGACACCGCGAGCGCGCATCGCGCATACGTACATGTCTATATACATATATGCTTATAAGCTAGGATTTTAGACGTGGAGTACAATTGTATTATATATCTGTATATATGTACATATGTATGTGTAAGAGAGGGAACAACGGATGGAGGATGTATATATCCCCTCCTACTGCAGTATAAAGCGAGCCTTTTCCGTACGGAAATTATTCGCGATGTGTATATACATATATACATCCCAATTACGCGTTAAGTATCCCCGATTACATCGCTGCAAAAGACACGAATTTTTTTTCTCTTTCGATTATAGGGGTATGTATATATATAACAATTGGGATATTCATTTCTGAACTGTTTGAATCCGTTATACACTTATGCTATATACACTGCTGCTATACTGCAGCAGCAGCAGCGCAAACGAGCTTGTGCCGCTGCACACTCTCTATGACATAACTCGTCTAATCCCTGCAATGAGCGACGAATGATTGCGTAATGCATGCGCGCGCGGCTTATCGTGTGCTAAGCAAGTGAGGAAGGAAAAAGAAGAAAACATAATCTTGGTATATACCCTGGGGTCTTTGCAAAAACTGTGTGGTAGGCGGATATTATACGGTAATCGTAAGAGGAGAAAACCTGCGGTATGGTGGAAGCGAGAGATAAGCTTGTGAATAGGGATGAACTTTTTGTAGGACTAATGAGACGAATTAGTGGGGTAGAGGAGCTGTGGGTTGTGAAGATGTGGGTGTTGAAGGAACGGGGGTTACGTAGATTTTGATACCGGGAGGTTGGATGTTTTATTATATGTTTTTTTGGAGGTGTATATGGTACAATTGTACATGTTTTGAGTGGTTTAACAAAGGATTACGCGATTTGAGTATAGAATGGAAACCCAAAATATGGGTTATAACTTCATTAACATTACATTGGTGTTATATTATACAAATACTATATGTATAATTTGTTTCTACCAAATTTTAATTACAGTAAAACGTGGGTTACAAATTTTGTTTTTGATGGAAAACTTGCATAGTCCAAGTTTTTGTTGTGGTTCGTGATTGAGATAAAAAGAGTTGTAACTTTTTGTGAAATGTTCATGTGGTTGATATAAAACTTAGAGGTACAATTAAATTGTTGTTGTTTTAAACAGTGTACACAGTTTTTATAGCATTTCTTGGGTGAATCATTTCTTTTTTGTGCAAGATTTTTTTTTAGCTAAACACATTTCCAGAAAAAAGCAATTTTTGTTAAATGGTGATAGATATAATGGCCAGGTAAACTACCATTGATTACACTTTTTTGAATTTCAAGGTTCTTAGATTTATGATCTTCGTAGGTGGATATTGCACAATATCAGAAAGTACACTTGAACGTATCTTTCAAAGGTACGCTTATACTGTAAACTATAAATTTTATCATAAACATTATTTTCGGACCAATCGATTCATGATAACTGAATTTTAATATATTCCAGAACACTGACTATTCCATATTTTCGATAAAATAATACTTTTGTTATTTTATTATATTTATAGTATTACTCGATTTGTACTAAATTTTTATTTTTACACGATCATCTACGCAGGATTTAATAATATATACATATTCCTTAATTTGGGGTACGATGAAAAGGATATCTTATCTTATAATCTCATACGATAAAACCATAAATGAGGAAGTATATAAAATATCAATCAAATAAGTCGCCTAGATATACGTTAAAGAGAGCCGAAAGGAACCTGCCGAATAAACATGACAATCTAGAGTGAATCGTGCGCAAATTACAGCCTGATAATACACACGATTGAATTCAATTTAGGATTGTGGTATCGAAGAAAATAATCTCCACTCTTTTCGTACATTCGCATATAACTTGGCCACTTTTCGGTTGATATGAAAATTACTTGGGTCACGTAATTGTAAAAGTGCTAGTTCTAGGAAGTACTAACATACCTGTACTAAGAACACATTATCATTCGGGTCAAAGGATATATCTTTTGTGAATATCTATATTTGTTTCCAAATGGTTTTTAATCAGAGCTAGATTTTGTTTAATCTCTTTAAAATGTATCTTCTTTTGTCTTAAAAAGAAAGCATAAAAAGAGCATTTTAATAAGCTTTTTTGAAAATCTTATTATACCTTTTCAAAAAAAGTTCTGTGTTTAATAAAAGTGATGCTATTCACTGCACACAACCAAAACCACCCATTGAACCAAAACTTAGCCTTAGCACAAACATTTCCCTCTTGCGAACCGATTTCAATAGACAAGTTCTCTTTCTCTTTCTGTTGTTACACAATACCCTCTCCAACGAAATAAAAATCCCCCATCGTGTATATATGCAGAGCTACGCAAATAAAAGCAAGCCGCAAACATCATCCGGGCTGCGTTTTTCTGTTCAAAGGAAACGCGCATATACACACAGACACATGTACACAGGTACAATGGGAGGCACTTTCAGCGCGTCATCTCCTCGACGGAGTACATACGCAGCGTTTCCTACACACGTATATATATACATCGTTGGATTTGCGTATTTGTGCAACACTCGAAAACGAATCGTCGTCGCCATGCAGTCTCGCGCGCATGCGCTCGTCTAATTATTCCCGGTGTCAAACGATCAATGTATCTTTCTTTCATTGTTGTGGGTAAGAGAGAAAAAAAAATAAGAGAGGTGAAAGAGTGATAGTAGTGTATGTTCGTTAAAGGTAGAAGATGTGGGAGCTGTTGAAAATAGATTTTATTTTTGACGAATTGTTGGTCGTGTCACATCTTCTTTTTTAGATTTTTAAAGATTTTCTTTAGAATGTGGATGTGTTTTTTTTACACATTTTCATATATATTAAAATCTATTTTAACAAAGAGGAAAAAACTGAAAAAGATAAATAATTGAAGTTTTTCAGTTCGTAAATTTTTTCGCAGAGAATATCATTCATTTTTCCGTCTCGTTATATGTCGGATTTGTCCGGTGCGAAGGACTTTGTCGGAGTTGACTTCGCAGAATCCAATATTAATTTTTATAATTAAACTTTTTTAACTTGTTCATGTGCGACAGAACGTCTGTATACTGTCTAATAAAAGGTATGCTTTGAAGAAATTTTCAAGTAATATACGTAATAATTCGTGAGCACTGAACTATAGTAACTTATATTGATCATGTTGAATTTTTTGTAAATAAAAATGTTGTAATAGTCGTTATGTTTCTTAGAATAGTGTTCTAACAATTTTATTGTATTTCGAATTACAATTCCGGTAAATATAACTATAACCTAATAATTGCTCCTATAAAATGAGGTGGTAACGAGTTTATGCTGTGAGATAATCTAACGATATTTTTGTGCTTAGTGTTACAATAATTGTTACTCAATATAGATTCTGTCTGGGACGTGGTTCCCTTGCTCTACTTTAAACATCGAACTGTAGTTTAGCTCTGTATTTAAATTTATCTCAGTACAATTTCAACCGGCTTTCATTTAAAATTTTATTGCTTTTTCAATAATGACATTGTTTCGCATTACCAAAATACTCGTTCTGTTTATAATGAAAAGCTTTTGTATCCAAAGCAAATATTCAATAAACTATCTCATAAACTAGATATCATAGCAATAACAGAAATTTCGGTTCAATTAAATTTTATATTGATAGGTTTGCGATTTAACTATTTGTGAATTATGTACGAGTGGTGTGTCCAAGGTTTTTTTCAAGATCACTACAACAGATGTTCAACTTATTATTCGTGTCACTTATTTTTCACTTAAGTCATTACTTAATTTCTAAAAAATATTATGACTCTCGGTTCATTCTTCTCGGAGACTACAATCTATCCGATATATAGTGATCACTCTCACCACTTCATTAAATTACATTAATCATCGAAATTCTATTGGCGCTGACTCTATCCGTGCATTCATTTCGACTAACTTTACTCGGTGCAACCATCTAAAGGATAATTCATTTGTTTTCTTCTATTCAATCTACCTGAATTACTTCATACCTTGACCTACAGGAAAAACTTCTTCGCACAGACGACGTACGTCCTATCTTTAGTTTTTTTTTTTAAATAAGTATTAAACTTTCAAAAGGCATTAACAAGATGTAAGTTTTACTTAACGAATCGTTATTCAATTTCTAATAAACTTGTGGATCAGTATTGAAACTCTATTTTATATATAATAACTCTTTAAATGCAGACTTAAATAGTTTTCATAATATTTTAAATGATTTTAATTGATTATGATATATCGTTTGTGTCCCCTATACATGAGAAACTTCATTCTTATCCGAAGTGGTATACTAGCGAATTAAATTCACCAAAGCGATCGAATTAAATGACAAAAGGCGATTACACATACTTTAGAAATCAATCGGTGATATGAATCTGTATATGAGACGTATTGATGCCAAAGCTGCCAAATCACATTTTTAATAAGGGTGAAAGTCAATTGACCGATCACTTGATCTTCGATCTCATTGCAAATGTGACTTAGCTGTTTTTGTATCCATACGCCTCATATTGATTTTATCGCGTACTTACGAATTTTTGCAAAAATGATTCTCGATTACTGTGTTTGGTTTTCGTAGTTTCATATCTCGTTCCGCACCAAATTTAAGACAATTATTGGTATTATATTTTTTATTTTTTAACACTTTACAGCTAATATTTTGTAAGTATACTATTATGAAATCTAAAAAATATAATATTAAAAAAAACTGTACAGGGTGCTATAGATTCCTTGATTATTCACGAAAGCATAAATTTTTGTAAATAGATTGTGTTTTTGGTGGATATAAAAAAAAATTATGGAATCCAAACACCATTTTTTAAAGTATTTATCATGGAAAAAAATGGGACGGAAAAGCAAAACTTTTACAGTTATTTCTTTTGTTTCTCAGAATGAAAGTTCCGTAACAGAAAAAAACTTGTTGAAAATATATAACTTTATTTATGTTTTAAATAGTGGTTTTTAATATCATTGACATTTTAAATTAACACGAGAAATCCATACATTAGATTGGGAAAACCATATACAGGGTGTTCGGAAAATGTGGATATCTCAGAAAAACTTGGAAGGGTTCAACTTTTCCAAAGATGACCTCTAAATGACCTCAAAGATCACAGTAATAGTCAAGGTTACCATAAAAAAAAATTTTTTGTCTAAAAACAAATTTTGAAAAAATTAATCACTTTCAACTTTTTCCGGGGTAACCATCTTTTTTGAACACCTTGAACGTAAATGAGCTGACTTTAATGTGAATGGTTTTTTTTTTCAAATTATGTACAAGATACACAGAAAGAGTGATACTATTCTGCAAAAATGGTCACTATAAAACAGCAGAAAATCAGATGCTTACAATTACATAAGCGACAACAAAAAATTTGAGTCCTGTTAAAATCATCCTAATATGGCTAACGGTCTGGAATTAAACTCACATATAAATATACATAAACATTTTCTAAAAATAGCATATTTCCTTTTCAAACGTTCCAGAAACCATCATTTCTAACATGTTTTTTAAAAGAGCTGTTTTGTTTGACACAAAGCTATATACCTCGAACAAGGAAGCGAAAAAATTACAAAAAAAAAACTTGCATAATTCTAAAAGCCTAACTGTAAAATACACGAGCAGTAGTATACCACGCGCGCGTGCAAAATCCGCATTCACTATACTTCCATTCAATTTGCAAAGACTCGTCCATACAAACTGGCCATAGCTTTAATTATCCGGCGTGCACCTCGGAATCGATAACTCCTCACCTCCCACGCGTACATAGCGAAACAATAACCGCAGCGCGATCGAAATCGTGGCTGCCTCGGTGAAAAATCACTTGGCGCGCATAATTTCGGGAAATCCCGTCTACGCTCGAGACATTATATATATATAGAAGCTCTTCGTTCTCTGCCTCGCGCGGCGTAACGAGTCGACGCGCGTATCCGGCTTCCGCAGCTCTCGTGCTATATACTGGATCATTCGCCATTGCGCAAGTCGATTCCCATGCGGGATGCGCGAAAAAGCGACGTATACGCGTAACTAGCTTCGTTACGGAGCCTCGTGTGTGTATGTATGCGTGTCTATATACGAAACTGTGTGTTTTTGTTTTTAGATTTCTTTTTTATTTTCGTTGTGCAGGGGTTTTTTTTATTTGGATTCGTATGCGGTAAGTGTATAATTATAGACGACAGCTAATGCCTTTTTTCAGTTTAGTTTCGTGAAGATGTTTTTGTAAACGGTGAAGTGCAAGTCTATTGATAGAAACTATTTATATCGTTGTATTTTAACATATTTAATGTTGTTATGCGATCAATTATTAATAAAGAATTTTAGAAAAAAGTAGCAGTTTGTTTGAAAATAGAAGATGGAAAAGTATTTTTCTGGAATACTTTTCCCAAATTAGTGTGATATTTTGAAAATATTGAAACACAACCGGAAGTAGAGTTACATTAATGTGAATGATGCTCGTTAATTACTACTAGATTACATTATTCACAAATATTGAACATAGATAATTTATTAAATTGCCTATAGGATATTTTTTACGCTCTATACCTAAGGTTTCTCAACAAAACTAATGACCCATCAAAATTTTTTTTCTGAAAATAAGTTTGCCAGTTCCTTTCTATCAAGCATTTTCATCTCAAAGGTGATTATCATTTTATTCTTTCCACACAAATGATTCAAACGTTCTGCTGCACTATACGAGTGAGGATTCACTCTACTATTTTTTTGCAAACTAGGGTCATTTTCTGCTTTTAGTTAATATAATTTTTTATTTACACGAGTAACTACATTTGACTTCCTTAAAAATTTTAAAATTTACGCGATACAAAGACATCTATGATATTGATGTGATACATAATAGCCAATCAAGTTTACGTAATCTTTTATTAATTTTCAAAAAGAAACTTGATCCATAAACTCTGGATACAATCTTGATAATATCTCTGCAACATAAACTTTGTAGATTCTTTGTATTCTTGATATTTTGCGATAAATATTGTTGTAAATGCCGGAATATTAGTCTTGTGAGATATAAACTCGTATAAAATACCTATTTTGGTTGATTCATATTTCCTTAAACTTTAATCAGGATTCAAATGTAAGATACGAAAATACGTTGCAAACGTACTGTATTTAATTACAAACGGACGTTTAAAAAGAGATTGAGGGAAAAAACGTGGCATACTTTATTTGATACTCGTATTGTACCAAATGAAAAAAAAACTGCTTGATATACATCCTGCAGTTGTTGAAATTGTCAAATTTCCTGCAATTTATTACTAACTTCCTACACAATGATTCAATAATCGTATAGTCAATATTACATATATCTATCAACGGAATTACATGTTCGCAATTCAATGTGTTCTCATAGTGGAAGTTGAATACATCGATCATGCTACATTTTCTAAACTTGGCATTAATTTTGTACCAAATTAATATTAAAATACTAAAAATTAATACTTTTTACTACATTATTTATTTTCATCAAATCGAAAAATTGTGAGGTATTAATTTTCCTGCCAAACGTCCTTACGTCCTTATTAGCGATAGACTACCTGCACTAAAAACTTGAATATGCATCGCAACCAATTTTCTGCAATATCAACAATCCAAAATGTATAACTTTACCTTGATAACTTCGTCAAATCAAACTTCCACATCTAAAGTCAATAACATAACCGCCCCCTGTGACTACCTCTCAGCTATACTCCCTTCATGCCCATTAACCTTCGACCCCCGTCGGGACCTCGTAAACCTAAAAAATTCGTCAAAATAAAACCACCACACACATACGCGTGTATACATCCACTCAATACAAAAAAAAGCAGTCGCTATGCCGCCTCTGTGAGATTATCACAACCTTCGCACACGCCATGGTTCGCTCGCTCCGCGCTCGGCTACCATAAAACCCACGACCTTGTCGATTGTAATCTTCAATACACCGGCTCACGACGCGTGTAATACCCCGCAATTAACGCTCCCAACACATGCATATATACATATGCATATACACAACACATATATATAGAGACACCGGTAGCTAGGAAAACATCGGACTTTTTGTTTTTCCTATTATTTATAATCAGCATGGGCAACGATATATATATACGTAAGTATATAAATGAACAGGTATTGACGAGCCGTGAACTTGAGTTGTAAGTCGGTGGTGGAAAAGTTGATATGGAAAAAAAGAGAGAGCTTGATACGCGAGTGCTGGAGCTTATATGTGAAATGTGGTACAAGCGTGTGGTGTACTACACCCACGGGAGTATAACGTGTACGTGACATGATGACGTAGGGAGTCGAGCTATACGGGATAAAGAGAGCTTTAAGATAAGCATGGGTATTATCGAAAGTGAAGAGACGAAGTCGGTTAATGCTGGATGAGCTGTTGTTGATGGTAGTGGTTTCTGGTCTGTTGTGGTGTATAGGACGTATTTTTTTTAATAAATTTATGACGGCGTAGGTGAGGGTGCAAGGCGATAGGATGAGTAATCGAGAGGATTTTCCCACTGATTGCTATGATAAATTTTGTTTTGTCAACAGGGTTTATTAAAAATACATGTTAGACGTAGGAAAACGTGTTTTTTTACTCTGTTTTTTACTACCTATATAGGGGGTGCAGTAGTCACGCATGAAATTGTTTGCGTCCATCGTTTAATTATACACAATGTACAAGAATGATTCGTATCAAAATATTCTATATTTTGCATCATAAAAATTAATATATATATATAAAGAGTTAATATAATATTTCAAAAATTGTGATTGTTTGACAATCCCCGACTGCTATATGTTTATTTTATTCAATCGTTAAACAGTATTTTTCGATATCATAGGCGTAAAATTCAATTTTACGGACTGTTTTTAGCCCGTAAAATTAGATTTCTTGGACAGTCCATAAAAATTGCTTTTACAGACAGTTTTTATTTTACGGGCGCGAATCCGCAAAATTGATTTTGACAACAAAAAAAAATAATCATGCATGATTTTCGCGCTTTTCAGCTTAAAAAGTGGACCTAATAACTTTTTGATCGACGGCAAACAAATACTTATCCTCTCGTTGCTCTAAAACTGCGTAAAATTGCAACGATAAAACATGATGTCCCATAACTTTGTAGGTGCATGTTTCTCAAGACTTATTTATTGGAAGATTTTTTTAAAAAAAATAAGAAAATTAAATTAATATTTATTTATTTAATCACCGTATAACAATGACCCTGCAAATATTAACAAAATAATCCATTACATTCCTCCGTAGCCACAAACCCTCATCTACACACGTGCTCGAATCATCTCCACCTGCTGTATCGCGATCAACCCCATTGTAAGGGGAGGAAGTCCCTCGCTGAAATTGACACTATTTTTATTGCGATCGTAAAACACAACAGACTGATATAGAGGTAGGTGGAGGATTCAATCTTCCGCGTTTCACGCAAGTCGTGACTGGAATGTTATATATACGCGACGCGAAGCGCCACGCGCTTTCCAAATTATCGGAAAACGATCCTCGACGGGTATAGAGAGAAGTAGAGAAAACGAAAGAAAAAGAAAGAACAGAACAAAAGCATAGGAGCTTATGTAACACACGTGCGATAGAAGAGCTCAAGGTCGGACCATGCTGCGAGAGGATGCGCGGAATTACGCGAAAAGAGGGAGGTTGCGATGTGTCGGCACACGCGGAATGTCAATCGCGAAACGGACAGAGAGAGAGAGAGAGAGAGAGAAGTCTATCAGTGAAATATGTGTGGTTGCGAGCGCGTGTGAACGTAAAAATGTGTACGTGAAGTCTAACCTGAAAAATTGAGAAATTTTTAGAAAATCGGGTGAGATTCGATAGTTTGGTGTATAGTTTGACGTGAATTGTTCCTACCCGATAGTCTTGCTGAAAACAGAGTTTTTTATTATAGTGTATCGTATAGGAGAATGATTCTCATTGCATAACTTGAAGATAAATACATCATTTATAGGTTTTTATTAAATAAAATAATTGTAGCTGAGTGATCATTAAAAATAACAACGACAAATTAATTTTCTTCTTTTTTCATAAATTAAAAAAAAATGATAAAGTAAATTAATAAAATAGCATATTTTGAAATAAAATGCTGAAGTAGTCTTGATACATTTGAAAACATTTTAATTTCCAATATTGAATTTTACTGTGTACGATTTTCTAATTAAAATTGTCTAATAAAAAATCGAAACGTTTAAGCTATTCGCCAACATATACCTACTAGCGGTCTACATGTATGGATCTGAAGAAATATCGCACCTATTGATCTAGATATTCATTAACCTTTCATAATACTTGTCTGGACAGCCACGGTGATAATAAAATAGTCAAGTATCCACATTTTTAATTCGCCATTACTTAATTAAGTCGCTTGCAATTAGAACATTCAAAGTCGTTGCAACGTCTACCACTGTGGACTATCAAGTTCTGAATCATTTAGCTCGTAGCTGCCATCAAAAAGTGTACACGCACGGGTTATTTACGAGCTGCAGGAAGCCGTAAATTTTCATTTCGACTTTGGCGTTACATTGAATAGACAGGTCAGAGAGTCGCCGTCATTTCACGGTCTTTTCGAACATAAAATCGCGTATGGGTCAACATTTTTTTAATATCGAAGTGTTACGTAGTCATGTCCTCTCTTCCTGTGTGAGAAAATTTTAATTATCTCATTTTCGCAATGTACGCGTGAGATTATACCTATATATAACGAGGAAAAAAAACGTTAGTTATGATTAGTGTACACACGCGTTAATTAAATTTTATATTCGCTTGAACGAATTTAATAATTGTTGAAAACTATTTCAAAAATTTAATTATTTCTTTGCGAAGAGTTTCATTGAGAAAAAACTTGTAAAAAATTGGTTCTGAGAGAAAAATTGTAATTATTCGTAAGAAATTTTAGAATAATTTATATTATACAGAGAATTTGTTCATTAGCGTGTAAAAAAATTTTAAAAAGTTTGGTATCTTTTATAAAACTGTTTTTAATTTTGTTACGAAAATTTCTTTCTGTGTATCAAATATGTAATTATAGAAAAACGTACCTGTATCAAACATAAAGTAAAATGTAAAAAAGTTATTTTAATTAAAGGACACACTTGTTATACATTTTTGTCTATAGCAAACGTTATTCGACTCATATTTCTACCCTTGCTTTTACTTTTATAAAAAATTGTCAACACGTTTGTAACTACGACGAAAATAAATTTTTTCCAAACATTATATTTTAGTTAACAACTTTTCAAAAAGCATAAATTTTTAATATCAAAGTTTGGAATTCTGTTATATTTTCAGTAGTTTTTATAAAACATATTGTGATTTTTCAAAAAAAATTTACTATTTGAAATAATAAACTTTTTAGAACGACGTGTTTGTTCAGACTTATAAGAGAAATATACAATGACAAACAAAAATCGAAATTCGTAGCTAGATTTATCGAACCGAAAGGTATACAGTAAGTGTACGTACACAATCTCTGAACAAGAGTAAAACACACACATATCGCAAAAATTTCGTGATTAAACTTCCCCAACTACAGTCAATAAAGCTACGAAAAAAAAAAACTGCAACGAATTACATTGGCCTCCCCGCGCAAAAAACTGTTTACACTTCCCTCCCATAATCCTACAGACTCCGCGCTGAATATTCACATCTCCATACGTAATTTCATTCATATTCGCGACAGAGAGTAAAAACGTCGCCATCGCATGAAAACTGTAAAAATCTCTCACTCTATACGTATATGGTATATATAATATTAGCATACCCGAAAGGTCAACTCGTCTCTACCCTAGGGCGAAAAATCGCTGTTTTTTTCACGTGCGATGGTCATAATTCCGAAGCCTTGACCTTGGCCTAAAGAGACGCCTGATCGTGTATACTATATATATATGTGTATATGTGTGAATTTCTAAAAAAAATCCGCCGACCATGTATGCGCAATCCTTCGCAGGTTTGGGGAAAAGAAGAGCCTTATCAGCATCGCCATTAATTAGCTTATGGAGATGTGTAGTATATACGGCGGTTAATATATATAGGGTTTTTCGCTCGTGTTCGCGAAGATCAAGAGAGTTTCGAGAAGATTAATCCTCTTTGCCGTCGATGAATAATAATAATCTATTCGAGGTCGGAAATTCGCGCGCGCGCGTCGTTTATAGAAGGTAAATATGGAGGAAAAAAAGCCCCAGCCAGGCACACATACATATAGATACTTGACGCAAAAATGATGGATTTTTAAAAAGACAAATACGCCGGTAATGGAGGCCCCGAAAAAGCGAAGGCCGCGCGGTGTGATGTTGGCGCGCGTGGTTTAGGAAACGGCGTGTGTGGGTTTTGTTTGAAAAATTGGTGAGGATGAAGATTTGTGGATTTGCGGAGGGAAAAGAGTTGAGAGAAAGAGAACGATGTCGATGAACTCGATGAACTACTTTATTATTTCGGTTCACTAATTATTCAAAAACTTTTGTATATATTTATATATACAACTGCGATGCATCATTGCATGATGTATATATGTTAATAATAAATTGTTCAATTCATATATATAAAGTATTTTCCCATCTCAATCACGAGGCATTCGGGGATATAAAATAAAAAAAACGACCAATACCAGCACACCTTTGTTTACGTGTCATTCGGGACAACAGTCGAAAATGTGCAGGACGGAAATGTCAAGACGAGAAAAAAGTCATATCGAGTCGTGCTCTATCAACGAGAAAGCAAAATGAAAGAGAGAGGACATCGTCGCGTTGTTATCTGTCGGCAGGCTCTGTCTCATTAATGAGAAATTTTTCTCGAAGAGGAGGGAGTAGAGTATATCGGAAATATTTTGTAATAAAAGGCCGAAGAAAAAAAAATAATTAAAAAATTCATTTTGGAATAAGTTGCTGTGGAGTTTTTGCGTCAGGTTTTCGGAAATACTATAAAAATTCGGTTATTTGGGTAATTTTTTTTCCATCGGAATGAACTGAATGAGGTTGCCTTGGGAGTGACCAAATTGGAAGGAATGCGAAAGTCAATGTTATCGATTAAGTAATGGTGTATTTATATTATGTGGTACTCGAAGTTAACGTTACTCCTCTATTATCTTTGTTGGTATTTCTTATTTGTATACCAATAATTTCAGACTGGTTATGTATTAAAAATTTTTATAAAAAAAAAACCTTTTCAAAAGTATACTAATTTTAAAAAACTCAAAAACAAATGAAACATCAATAATAAATTTCTACACAATATTCAAAAATTCCAGAAAGAAGAAACGTACGTTCATCCCTCAAAAAAATGTAACCATGTCAACCCTGAAAAACAATTTCAGAACCAAAATATGCAGATCTCACAGTTCCCCAAATTAAATCGTCGCTCTCTCTCTCTCTCTCTCTCATACACACACTCTTTTCCTTAATTCCAGCCCCTATTTGCTTATGCGATTTTACGCTCGCTAATTAGCTTTCAGTGAAATTTCTTACGAGGGGGTTGAAGAGCGCACTTGACCGAGCGCGCAAAACGTCAGGAGCACGAAAGTTCATTAATTCGCGTTTTCTCCTTTCCCAGCTTAATTAGCGTCGAGTGCATGAAGCGGCCTTGCGCGCGTACATCTCGCCCGATGTAGTTGTGAGAATCCGTGGAATTTGTGATTTTTTTTTTATTTTTTATTTTTGGGATGTTGAGATGTAACCGGTTGCGTAGTATTCAGGGAATATTCGAGGGTGAAACAAATTCTTTAGAGCAATTTTCTCGTTTATTAAGATTTTAAGGGATAATATAAGAGCATTCATTCATTGCTAAGAATTTATAAGGAGGCGAGGAAAATTCCAAAAATTCCAGATATCTTTTGTCTCTGATTTCTTGTAGAATTTTTAATTACTGAAATTCTATATTAAACGTCGAGCTTTCTTTTCTTCAAATTCATTATCAGTAAAGTAAAAAATGAATTTATCGTATTAAGTAAAAAATTAAAAATTAATCAGTAAAGTATAAGTATAAAATTAATTTAATTGACGCCTGGTTCGAAGTTCCGGTCTCTTGCTGCAGAATTTAGTTGAAAAAATAAAAAGCAAATGCTTATACGCACTCAAAATAATATAGTAAGTAAAATAATTCTTCACTACAGAATAATTTCTGTCTAATCAATTAAACTGAATATTCCTTTATACAAAAACCCTATTCGAGAACTATCGTTTTATCGAATATGTAAGCAATCGAATATCGAATTTTCGATAAAAACAAATAACAATAGACGAATAGAGACGCGCGTAGCGCACCACCGAACTCTAGTATATATATCTAACAGCAACAAGCCCTTAATTACCCTATAATCTGTCACCCAACCGCACATCAATCAAATCGGCATATCATTCATCGCTACACTCAAAGCACACTTCACGATAAACTCTCTGTATCAGTATACCTATATATGTATAACACGTATACACACACACATGAACAGGTGCAAAATGATTCAAACGAACAATGGCACGATAAATTCGTCGCTCCCGCGCGTATATATAGTATACCAACTCGGCGTAAAATTTTCTGTCGAATGCGCAAAAATCTTGAAAGCGTATATATATATATATATATATGCTCGGCGTGCAAAACGGAAAAAGAGATGGAGAGTCGCGTATAGTATAGGTATATAAGAACAGGGACGATTCGTCATTCGTTAATCGCCAACAATGAATGGTGGATGACGTCACGGCGGCGCATCGTTAAGAGCCGGAAAGATTATAGGAAGTTAGGATAATTGCAAAGCGAGATAAAGATTTAGCCGCGTGAGCTTATTATTGCGAGCGGAGAGGTTATTTCGCCGGATTTTGAAACTTGCGTGACATATGCGCGAGCAACGTGATTTTTTGATGCAGTTGTTCTTTTTTTTCTTTTCTTGCGCGAGACGAAACGTTAATTAGGTGGCTATGTCTTACATATATAGGTATATAGTGAAGGATAACAATTTTCATCTGAATTTATGAGGATTCGAATGCAGACGCTCAATAATATAGAAAAATATTCGCGTATATGTAGAAATTTACAAAAAATTATCCATAACTTGTTTGAAAAAAATGACGAAAAAAAAGTTGAAGCACACCCCTGAGATTGTTCCTTACACTATTTCTCTTAGAAACGAGATGACCGGATGTTGTGAAGCATTTAAAGAAGTAATGTGATTAGTTGATGGTTCGATATCCGGTCTGAAATAACGTCAAAATTCAAAATGTTTTTTGATATAAAATAAATATTTTAATATAGTATAATGTTAATGAAAATGTATCGCAATGAAGTCTAAAATATTTGTTGATTTTGTTTCTATGAAAAAGGTGAAGCGCACGCAGAGCGCATAGATTATGACCAGTAACTAATATAAAGCACGAAAATAATGTTGAATACAGAAAATCGGGATAGTATTTTTCAGAAATCTGGACTCTATATTTGAAGCTCTGAATAGAAAATATAAGCGGTCTTTCGTTATCCTCACCAACATGTTATGGATATTGAATCGAATTTGTTTATAAACTTTTTATGATTAATAACTAGAGAAGATTAGCTTTCATTTGCTTTTTCAAAATTGAAAAATGTTGATTCCTTGCAAAGTTAAAAGTTTAAAGTAGTAGTAAAGTAAAAGTGCAGTGTTTACTCTCTAAAATTGGCTGTTTGACTGCGTACATATTTCATGGGACTTTCGATGCTCAACTTTAAACTATCATAACTTTGCAAGGAATCAACATTTTTTAAATTTAAGGAAAGGAAATAAAATCAGATCATTTAATATTTATATCGTGTTCGTGAAAATAAAGAAAAGCCGCTTATTTTGCATTCAGAGCTTCAGAATTACAGCATTCTGAAAAAGATTATTACAATTACCTATGTGTTCAATATTATTAGTTATAGAATAAAGAAAATCAATTCTCAGAGTTCTCTACTTTTTTTCGTCATTTTTTCGCACAAGGACAATTATTTTTTGTAGATTTCTACATATATATACTTTTTATAATAGCCCCTCGAGGCGGGAAATGAAATTTTTATATATGACCCAATAATTCCCGGCAATACCTCATGAAACATCAACCCACGTGTGTAATATATATAAAAGCCAGGCGCACATATAAATGCGCAGCTCACAATAAACAAAAAACGACATAACGCGTCGTACCGTTATACGCAAGCACGCGTGTATACACACCGCACCGACATCCGCAATAACATTATTCCAACTAAAATCCGTCTCTAAATGACACGCGAAACATTCAATATGTTCTGTCACGGAGGATACGAATAAACCTATACGCCGAAGGGAACGACGGATCTATACGCACGCCTTGAAGAGGTATATAAGGGGAGCTGCTGGCTTTTCTTTACGTCGCGAAATAATGGCGAGCAATAAACGACATAGCCGAAGGAGAAGAGAGGAGACAAGATAAACCCGATAAGGCTCTAATTTTGGTATACCTTTACGAGATGATGCGTACGACTGTGTATATATATGTATAGGTATATACGGTCTTCGAGAAGACGATGGAGGTACGATACGGCTGCTGTTGCTCTGTAATTTAAAGCACAGCTTGGAGCACGAGACATTGGTGTTGTATACGAGGAAGCTCTTCGCGTGTCTGCAGGTCTAGTGGAAGTGAAAGAATACGGGGAGTCGAGAGATATTGTAAAAGTGCAGTGTGTATA
The DNA here is from genome assembly GCA_035583055.1 of Torymus tubicola. Classification (NCBI taxonomy): domain Eukaryota; kingdom Metazoa; phylum Arthropoda; class Insecta; order Hymenoptera; family Torymidae; genus Torymus; species Torymus tubicola. Next base: position 3,504 of record JAWWEQ010010335.1, on the reverse strand, counting down.
GAGGAAATTTTAATGGTACGTGTATAAAACAAAGGTAAATAAAAATATATAATATTTTCACTTAAAATACACACCACAATTTGTAGTTCTCCACGTGAAAAGATCATCAAGTATCTTTTATTTATTAAAGCAGGTGTCATTTTAGAAGAAATGGACGGTGTATTTTTCACTTGAAATAATACATGATTTTTTCATGTGAGAAAGTACCGGACTTTCTTCATGTGTCGAATTGAGCCAAAAAATACTTGAAAGTTCGGGTGTGTTTTTTAAGTGATAATTATTTTTTTTGGTACGTTTTTAATGCTAAATTGATTCTAAATTTGATGATTTGTGAGAAAGTCAAGAAAAAGAAAAACGTTTGCGGAAATAAATTTATTGTTTAATTTATTTATAGTTTATAGTCCTATATAACTATAAACTATAATCGAAAAGGTATAGTAGGTATTGGTGATTTTTTCCTAAGAACTTTCGTACTATATCTCAAGTGAAAAATTAAAAAAAAAATATGAATACGTCCCTTTCGAGTTAAAAATGCCTTTTTATTGATTTTATTTTATTTATATAATTAAAAGCGAAAATGTAAAAATTATAAGAACGCAATGAAGAAATTAAAATTCTTTTATCAGTTCATACTCAAGAAACAAATATATTTCTCTCTGTATAAGCATTGTTTACGCAATTGACAACGAGGCATGTTATTATACAATTAATTGGAAAACAAGTAAATAATTTAACTGAAGGACCACGATCGTCGATTGCATAATCAACCGAAGGATCATCATCATCATCATCATCATGTGTGGGTACAATCAATCGAAGGACTATCATTTATACAATCAATTGGATGACCAACATTATTTATACGATCAATCGAAGGACCGACGTTTTTTTTTACAATCAGTCGAAGGACGAGAGAAGTTCACGTATGCAAAACATGTTCAAAGTTTGGCAGGCGCCATTGAATGTGTATACATATACACACGCTCGCGTTTTAATATACCATTTGCGTCATACATATATACAGCAAGTTAATTATTTTTAAAAAAAGGAAGAATCAATCACTTTTTCGAAAATTTTTCCTTTTCATGGATAATTTCATTCCGGAGTCATCGCTTAGTAAACAAACATTTCTAATTATGTTATCGATCTGTATATCCGATATATGTTTTTAATTTTACGATTTCATCATTATTCACATACATTATTCAGTAAAAACCCAATGCGTCAACTCTATTTCGAATTAATTATTCAACGAAAAAACATAAAAATTTTGAAAATCAATACTACGTGTTTTTATGCTAGAATATTAACATTGAATTACAGAAAATAAACAATATAACCTATAGGTGTATCTATATCCTTGTAATAACGAAACATGTTTTATAAACAAACAAAATTCAATAAATAAAAAAAAATACAAACAATCAAATCGTTTTGCGAATTTCATCATATTGTTCAGTGAAGCAATTCTCGCTATAGGAAAAATTACTGTTTTTAATTGTACACTGACAAAAGGATTTATTTGTAGTTAATATATTTAGTAACAGTTAATACGAAATAGTTGATTTTGGGGAAATAAGGAAATTGTAAATGTGAAAACATTCACATTTGAATAAATTCCAAAATATTACTATTAATGATAATAAGAGTTCACAAAGAGTAAATATAAATAAATTTTTCTGTGTATTTTTAATATATCTTCTTATTAACTGTAAACAAATTTTCTTCTCTCAGTGTACTGTCGTAGGACAGACTTAAATTCTCTTGAAAATTACTATAATTTATAGTAAAAATTGCTGTTTATATTGTAAAAATCACAAAATAAATAGCTATTTTTACTATATAGAGAAAATGAGTCCGTCCCATCACTACGGCGTTAGATGAATTTCATAAGTATAGACGAAATGCAAACACCTAACTAATCATTTAAATTTCCTTAAATTTTCTACAATCGCATCTTACACATTTATATAAGACTATTTAATACTTTTCCATTACACGTATACTATCCTCGCATATAGTCCCTGCCAAATCCTAAAAATCCATTTATTCCATTCGAAAAGCTTTGAAAAGACCTCAACGCACCCCCCGATCCTATCACCCTCACTCGTCCGCACAGACACACGAAAAAAAAAAATCAATTCCTATTCCCCAACGCACAATAGTATATATGCGTATATATATATATATACCCCTTTCACCAAACCAACCGCCCACGCAGACGCATCGTAATATAGCCCGTCGACAAGAATCGTTGCACAATCCCGATGTGCGCGCGCGTGAAACGGATTTTCTGCACACATAGCGCCGTATACTCGGCGCGATATTTATGCGGATGATCCGCCCGTTTCGCGCGTACGCACTCGGCATCGATAAAACAATGGGTCTTTCGTAATACTACGCTACGCGTATATATATATATACCTAATGTCGCGTTCAACTCGCGCCTTTTCCTAGAAAGCATCGGTTGCTTCTTTTTTTTTTGTTGTTGGCGTATATATATATATATATATATATATATATATATATGTATACACAGGCGTAACGTAAAAGTCCTTTGATTGGATTGCGTTTGTGCGACGAGGCAAAAATGAAGCCTGACTACGATTTTGTCGAAAATCGACGTATACGGGCAATGATGCGAAGGACTTTGAGAGAGTCGAGGATTGCGATACGAGCGCGTGTGCGAGGAGGGATTTTTTTTTCGGGGACGTTGCGACGAGAGATGGATGAAACGCGGTGGAATTTAGTCATTGGAAGGACATTTTTTTGAAGTTTGTTTAGCTGGAAAGTCGATTTGTGAGATTACTTTAGAAACGAATAACTGCATGTGGATGAAAAAAAATTGTGCATCTTTTCTTTTTTAATGTTAGGAGTACTATGGTGGATTTTTATAAAATTTTATGTTCGAAATACAAAACTTTATTAGTAGAGAAGGATAATGAAAATTCAATAACAAAGACTTTTCATTGAAGCGAGAAATTTCGTGGTTTTATGCGGGAAAATATTTTTCTACGTAAAATTTCGATATTTCAATCAAAATGTAAAAGTATATTTACTCTTAGTTTTAACCATATATCGTAAAATCGTAAACTCCACTAATCAAATGAATAAAAATTTGATATAAGAAAATAAATATTTTTTGCACATTTTATTGAAATATATATAGTCAGTAATATAAAGTTAATAGTTCTTTATCTACCTAATAAATAATATTCAGCTTCATCCTATACAAAAGGAAATTTTCATCAAATTACTCGCTACAACTGCCTGTTGTTACAAGCCATATACGTACACTGGTAGACCCCGATTCAATAAAAAAAAAAAAGAAAAAAAACGGTATATATTACAAGCAATTTCCGCGTCAAAATTCTGATTTACGTCGCACGCTATCTTCGCGGACCGTACAGACCTCACGATTTAACACGCGAGCACATACACGCTCGCGTATAAAGAATTTTATTGTTTCCCGTAAAAGCGATAATTGCTGCCAGCGTTGTTGTA